>JAECUM010022244.1:0-88101 GCA_016617855.1 Megalonaias nervosa | reverse complement strand
AAAAAAAAAAAAAAAAAAAAAAAAAAAAAAAAAAAAAAAAAAAAAAAAAAAAAAAAAAAAAAAAAACAACAAAAAAACAAGCTATTATGTGAAAGAGAAACAACAATGAATAGGATGTAATGTGTTCAAACGTCTTGTTTATGGGGAAAAAAATACTAATGAATATAGAAACCGACTATACACCGGGGAATTTCTTGAGAATCCCGTTCTAGCAGCAAGTTGACACGTTGGGTAGCAGACGATTTTGTACGTGTGGGACAACTTCTTATCAAATTGGAAACTTGGATTAAGATGCAGAATTTTTTAAGGTATACATTTCCATCTTTAAAATAATGCATTTATTGGTATAATTCTAAAAGATACACAGTAAATAGGATTTTCTGGGTTACTGGTTCAAGAAGGTCATGGAGTGGATCTTCATGTTGACATTTATAAATTACATTTTCATATGCATTTCGAGTCGAAATGTGGGATATTTTTGTACACTTTATGAATATCACTTTTCTTGATTAAAGTACGATCGTTCTTTCTTGATACAATATGGATTTTTGACCCAAAATAACACATGATCCGATGTTGACAGAAATGACGTATCGTTGTGCAGAATTGGCCGACATGGTGGTACTCAACCGTTGTGGAGCTGATCAATGTAAACCCACTAGGCGAAACGTTTGGCCAGGACATTAATGCTGTGACGAGTACGGTATGTAATACTTGGACATATAGTACTTGGATTTGTTTTCCTTCAACGTGTGTACAACAGATACATATGGAATTTGTCAGGCCCGATTACCCCTTGTCGGCCAATTCTGCGCGTCGGGTAATTCTGCGCAACGATACGTCACTTGTGTAAACACTGGATCACGTGTTATTTTTGGTCAAAAAGTCCATTTTATATCAAGAAAGAACGATCGTATTTTAATTAAGGAAAGTGATATTCATAAAATGTACAAAAATATCCCACATTTCGACTCGAAATGCACATGAAAATGTGATTTATAAATGTAAACATGAAGACCCACTCCATGACCTTCTTCGATCTGTAACCCAGAAAATCCTATTTATTTTGTATCTTTTAGAATCATACAATAAATACATTGTATAAAAGATGGAAAAGTATACTTTAAAACCATTCTGCATCTTAATCCAAGTTTCCATTGGCAAGAAGTTGTCCCACACGTGCAAAATCGTCTGCTACCCAACATGTCAACTTACCGCTAGAAGGGGATTCTCAAGAAATTTCCCGGCGTATAGTCGGTTTCCAAATTCCGTAGTAATTTTTCCCCATAAACAAGACGTTTTAAACACATTACATCCTATTCATTGTTGTTTCTCTTCCACATAATAGCTTACTTTTTTTTTTTTTTTAAATGGTGAACTTTACTAAAAAAATTTTTCAAGATCGGTTTAGTTTGCTTAATATTTCTTTCCATTTGTTGGCATTGTTGCGTTGAATTTTGGTAAACTAGCTAAAAACCTGACCTAATTACTCGACTGAATTGCTGACTGAAACAGTCCAAAGTAATATATTTCGTTTTTATTGCCCGATGGATAAACATTACATCTTTTCAACGCTGTGCGCAGAACAGGCCGACATATCGCGAGTCATGAAAACACGGGGGTAGTATGCCTGGTGTCCAAAATTAATATTATTTTGAACAGAATGTTCTGGTGGCAATTGCTTTTTTCAAATGGTAAGCATTGCAGTATTTATTTTCGTCAATCACTCGAATTTGGTACGCGTTTTGCTTCAGTATTGGAGACGGAAACCTTAAGTGTGCAGAAATGCCGGACAGCATTGTATATGTTTTCGCTCGGCTTTTTCTGTGAAACCACGTTCACTATTCCTAATCAAAATAGCATTGCTGCAGCAGGTACCTCGGAGCGCAGTTGTCTGTGGCTGGATAAATCTTCCTAGAAGGGCATATTTATTGCATACGGTCCTTTGTTTTCATTTGTAGGCAAGTTATTTTTGTCACTTATACGGACCAGCGTTTTGTGCAGTAGGCCTAGCAAAACAATCACACGATAATAGGCATAAACATTTCATTAGCCCAGTGATCAAGGAACAAAATCGAAAGTGTAGGTTGCCTACGTCGTCGACGGGAATCAATGTGCATTACAGATATAAAAAATGTCCAAAACTTAGTCATTTCGTTTTATTGATTTATAATTTCTAACCTGATTGTTGCTTGGGGGTGCCAAATACTGTCAGTTTTTTAGCACTTTGAAAAAAACCCCAGGAGTTTCATTAGCAACACCTTTGCATGGACCAGTTTATGTTTACAAGTAACATATGTAGTTCACTGTCTTTGATTCAGTCATTCCATAAATTTTGGAGTTAATATGTGTATACAGGAGTTTCCCTTTTTTTCATTTGTTCAATTTGCTTTTTGAATATTATAACTAGACATTGTAAATATTGGATGCTGACAACAGTGTTTGCTGAAATTGATTAGTCTAGAAACCAGAAAAGGAGAGCAGTCAGTCAGTCTGCTTGTTTACATTGGGAACTTCCATTTGGTTTGAAAGGCCAAAATGTCAGCAGTGTCAGGGACCCCTTGGTGACAATCAGGTTGGAAGTTATAAATCAGTGGATGAAATGACTAAGTTTTGTGCATTTTTCAAATCCTAGATGTTTTTCATTTTTAAAATTGTTTTGGGGGGTGTTTTACAAACAAACGGGATGGTATGAGAATACAATAGAAATGGGCAAAGTAGGGCCCAGTGGCCCCATGACATTAAAAATTGGGATCATTTTGAATAAGAGGTGTTGTAGATATCTTTACATGCCTTTATTTAAGAAGTTCAAACACTTATAATTACAGGTAGAGCTGTGAAAAATTTAGTAAACATCTACTGGGTACCCTTCGATCTTATTGATTGGTTACCCCGGTACCAATTAAAGGGAAATTTTATTAAATGTATGCAAACCTGAAATGCTTGTTGTAGGTTGACTGGCATGAACAGCATCCAAAGTATTTTTCCAGTGGTTGAAATTTACAAGTCTTGGTGTATTTTGCAAGTCTTATCCATCTGAAAGGGTGACTTGTCATCAGTGAGTCAAGAGTTGCATTTTGGAAAATAAATAGATGGATCAATAGATAGATGGATAGGAAAATAGGAAAATGAACAACAAAACTGTAAAATATACTTGTATTATTGAGTGGAATCTGTCATAAATAAATTAACTTGCAAAATGTTTTAATTAAACCCACTAAAATCCACAGTGTTTGACATTTTAAATCCATTTATATGATAAATCCATGAATTCAGTTGCAGTATAAAAATAGTTCAAAATGATCAGATTCACAATATCCTGTAATATGTTAATTCCACACATCTGGCAGTATAAACAATTAAAATGAAATCCATTTTTTTAAATATACAGTATCCTATAAATGTCATCTGGTACACAGTCCAAGAATTCATCCACATTGATAAAGTTCTGAAATCCTCCATTGTTGTCTAGTAAATTGTTCTTGTCTAGTCATCGTAAACATCATCTGACTTCCTTTCCTTGGCCTCACTGTTACATGCAGATGCTTATGTAGAGACTGAGCTTTGGGTCTGTAAGTAACACTTTGATCATACAGTCTGTGGATTTGTTAAAGGTTGCAACTGAATATGTGTCAGTTGTGTGGCAAGATCAAATAACCACCCTCTGTTACTTTCCACAGACCAAGTATCACTTGGGGCTCAACCAAAGGGTTTTTTACATGGGAAAACAAGCTAAGGGATTAAGGTCAAACATTTACTGGAAGAGGCAGAACTCTACTTGGCATTTAACAAATACATGTATTATATTTAAAGCTCAGTCAAAAGGATTGTCAGCTTGAAAACAAAGTGAGTGCTGCCTTTACAAGTCAAGGGCTTATGTGGCCAGATGCACTGGTAGAAAACTTGTATACAGAAAACAGGTACCCGGTAGCTCATTTTATTACTCGGGTTATTATCAATGGGTGGGTACCTGTTCACAGCTCTAATCATGGGCACTTTTGAATTTAATAATTCTTGCAATAAATATTCACTTTTCTAGCATATTATGCTTGGAACTGATTAGTCAGACTATAGCAGTTGTTTGCTACAATTTAAAATAATTGTTCATGAAGGCCACTGTTTAGATTGTGGTTATATTAGTGGGCTGGGAAACTTTAGCCATATAGTCTGACTCAGAAAGTAGAATAAATTTTCATGGAATGCAGAAATGCAAAAGGACTGTAATTGTCTCATTCTGTCTCAAGAACAAGATATATATATATATATATATATATATATATATATATATATATATATATATAATCTACCAGATATTTGTTCTTTAAACTGGACTGGTCCTGTCATGCTTGTAAAACATGGTTACACTTGATTGATGAAATCTTGTAGCCTGTTCTGATATTGAATTCCTGGAAATTCTTTTAAGACAGTTGGGCATCAGTCCTTCCAAACAACTCATGTTGATGAATTGCATTGAAACTTGGTAAATATTATTCTCATCACCTGAGCATGCATATATTAACAAATCACTTAGCTCCTTCAGTTTTTGTTGGAGTTGTAGAACTTAGTGCCATGTAGCCCTGTAAAAGCAATTTCATGAGCTGAACAAGTCCTGCAGTTTTTGATGCGATTCCATGAAACTTGGTAAATATTATGGTTATCACCGGATGATGCCGATGACATTATTGTCATATTTTTCAATTGTTTTTGTGGAGTCCAAAAAGCCATTTTTGAGCACACAACAGGCAGTGTCTGGTGGCCAGTATATTTAGTGGAGAAAGATCCAGGGATAGACCTAGAAAGAACCATAAATCCACAGAAGCTTTCTCATGTACCCCCATTGGTTGAGCCAAGACTTGAACACCTGCAGTCAAAGGTGAGATGTGTGAGTGATCTGTAAGGGCAGGTGCCAGATATCACTTGGCCACCAGTGGCTCCATTATTGTCATATACATAGTGGAATGAATGAGTCTGTCTTGTTAGTGCAACAAGAGCTACAGTTTGTCTTGCACTCGCCTAGATTTAAGAAAAGACTGCTACACTGATTCAGTATTAATTGACCCTAGATGAACGAGGTGTTACTATCCAGTGTTACTCATTAAAGCAGTGTCTCAAATAACTTGACCATCAGTGTTATTCAGTTATGTAGTGTCACAAATAACTTGACAATCAGCATTACTTATTTATGCACTGTCACAAATAACATGACCATCAGTGTTACTCATTAAAGTAGCATCACAAATAACTTGACCATCAGTGTTACTCATTACAGCAGTGTCACAGTTAACTTGATCATCAGTGTTACTCATTAAAGCAGTGTTACAAATAACGACTATCAGTGTTACTCATTAAAACAGTGTCACAAATAACTTGACCATCAGTGTTGCTCATTAAAGCAATGTCACAAATAACTTGACCATCCTCTAGATGACTGGAGCCACGATGGCTCAGTGGTGCAAGTTAAAACCTGCCCAGACCAGGCTGTGTAGCATCTCTGGGCTTGAAAATGTGTTGCTGTGCCTTTAAACACCAATCATTTGGTGGTTGGGGAAGGGGCGTGTCATTTCATTATGTACATTCTGTGCTAAGGAAATCTGCAGGAATTTTAAAATCAATATGTGGTTTTTGAGAAAGTTTGAGACCAGGTATGGGATTGCTGATTGTAATTATGTGCATATGGATGAAGAATTATACCCAAAGGAGGAGGAGCGATTTGGAAACCTAAGTATTTTTTTACTAAACAACAAACTGATTTATATTGAAAGTTTTCAATGTATGGTGGTGGATACTATGCTTGTATACAATGCCTAATATAGGGAGAACCCAGGCCTAAGTTAATTTTCTTTAGGGGGGGGGGAGAATAATGAAATTAATAATAAATTGATAAAGTTTAATTCTGAGATTGAATTTTTATTTTCTTCACAGTTTCGTTGAGCTGCTGAGTGACTAAGACTCTAAACGCAAGGAATCACCTAAAAGATTTTGTGGACATTATGAATCCAGACCAGAAATGGGTGTGGGATAGTCAACAAAAAAGGTTCTTCCCAGTCACTGGAGGTAAAATGAAGTTAAAGAAAGCTCCAGAAATTAATTAATTATACATATATGCAATTTCCTAGGATACTATGAAAATATAAGAACTAACTTGAGTATTCTCTGCTTAAGAAGCCTTCCTGAGTCATGAAATATATAAATAAATAAATAAATAAATAAGTAAATAAATAAATAAGTAAATAAATAAATAAATAAATAATACTGTAATGATGCTTAGGTCTTGGGACACCCTTGATTATTTTTAAACATACTTTTTTATGACCTATGTTGGGACTTGAAATTTTATACATTTTTTCATGTACTGTTAGTCTTTGGGACACCTCAGACATATTTTTCCTCTGATCACTCAGCATATGTTATTGATTCTAATGTTATAATAAAGGAAAAGAGACTTCCCAGTTGTTAGGGACTATCAGTATCAGTTATTAGATGGAAATGTTAAAAACTAAAATAATTTGTTTGAAAAATAATTAAAAAAATAATTTATTTTTGTATTTTCTTATCATTTCTACATATTTCAAATATGTATAATTTCATCAGATGATGACAAGCATTGTGAATTAGCATGATGTTGTAACCATATTAATGGCAGCTTCTCCCATTTTCACTCTAGTTGACTATAGTCAGTTTATGCATAATTACATTAAAATTGTTGAAAGTCATCAATAATTATATTTTCTGCCTAAATACCTAACTCCATGAAATGTGGTACCAAAGCAACAAAATTAATGCTTGGTTGATCATTTGCATTTATAGTGACACTGTTTACATCATGGCATCACTGCATGTACATTTAAGATTTCAATGTGTTGCTGAATGTAGTGCATATCTTGGTTTCAAACCATTGGCACCACTGCACTAAACTTGTAATATTGCTAAATTACAATTAGTAAGTCTAAAAAATAATACATTCAGATAATTGCAGTAATAATGCAGTGGTTGTTTGTTTTGACCTAAATAAGTACATGTTTACTCAGCTACAGAAATAGCTTACATTATGTACTAAAAGGCCTTAAAAGGATTATTGTTGTAGAGGTATACTGAAATTGCCTTTGGACAAAATTAATAAATTACTAAAGACAGTTTCTGGGTTTAAACAATAAACTGGCCTGGATTTCTTTTAGAATCCACCAGTTATTATCAGAAGGAGCTGCCAAAACAACTTGCATGCCAGAATCAAAAGCAGAATGAAAACAAAAAATTAAAATGGATTGAGATACATGACATATTTCCAAGCAGTGTTGTTGTTGTTGTTGTTGTTGGGGGGGTGAGACTAAAGAAGTGTGTTTTGAGGTCGGGGGGGGGGCAGTGCATGTGATGCCGAAAACAACATTAAAATGAGAATAAACTGTATTTTCATATCATGCAATAGCAAATGACTGGAAATTCAAATCTAAATAAAAAGCAAATACCACCTGTTTTCTCTTTTGCATAGCATTGTCAGATATCATCACCACATGGACATGTCCACATGGTCACAGCCCAGCAGACATTAAATAAAAAAATACACCAAGTTACTGTCTTTAAAATCCATTGGATAGTAGAATTTAGACTTAATTACATGCAGTCTTTGCTACTTTCAGTAGATGGTTTAAAAATAATGCAAGTGTCATTCATACTCATCTTTGCACACATTAGAGATTGGATGGTGCTGTTGTTCAGATTTCCCCTTAGAAAAGCAGCTTAATTGATTTGGTAAAAATGTATTTATACACAGAAAGAAAAAAACACAAACTAATTAAGGGATGGATCATTTAATTTCTGGGTAGGGGGATGGGGGTGAGGAGCAGAAAAAAAAATTTTCCTAAAAGGGTGTTAATGTAATCCCTTTCAATAAAAATTATCTGCGTAAACATGAATGTGTGCCTGTTATTGCCTTTAAATCGATCTCTTTCATGGCTATAATCATATTAAAAAGCCTGGGGTAATTGAAAGTTAATAGTTTAACAAGATTAATGAATAATAATAAAGAGAACTAACCTGAAAGTTGCATTCAGTGTGTCAAATATATTTTAACTTATCCTGATGTTACATACAGTTAGTCTGAAAAAGTTTGTACAAATTTTCCTCACTGCATGGTCATACATCCTGATCAGAAAAGTGATGGTCTTGTCACCTCCCTTTCATTAGATTCATCAGTAAGGACCAGAATTTTTTATTTTGGTTTAACTCCATTCCTTGTTTATCCAGTATTGGTACAGTTGCATTAGTTAACAATATTTGCTGTTTTTGTCCTTTTGCAACTAAATTTCTTAGGTGATATCACTGTCAGGGAACATTTCCATGCACAACTCTGAAAACTGGTCTGCGACTGAAAAAGGCAAATTGTGCTCAGCAGTCATGAAGTCCTCTACACATAGCCGAATACTTAAGATAGGGGAGATTGAATATTTGGGACAGTGATAGTCACTCAAGAGATGAAGACAACAGCAACAAAATAAATACACAAATAATATTAAATTTATTGACATATAATACTAATAATGCACACACACACACACACACACACACACATCCCCACTAACACTACCTCTCATGATGATAAATGAAATAAAATAAACTGATTCAAGTCCAGCTATTCAGCTCTCTTAATGGTACAGTTCTATCATTACACTACATTGGGAACTGACCCAAGTCAATTTTTTCCACTGATATCCTGGTCTGAATATCCACCTCAGTTTGGCTCCATGAATTTGCACAATTTTCCCACCCTTCTATCTCTCTGACTCACTGCTGTATATTCTCATAACACAAAATGTATGTATGATAGCTTGCTTTCCACACGGCACGGGTTTCTTTCAGAAACAAGTTCTTACTTAAAATTGAAACATCAGTGTAGGTCAATGAGTATAACCTGTGTTCAGTCTTGACAGCATGTGTTGCCCAAACTGTTAATTTGACAGGTTTTTGTGACATCAGCAATGAAATTGCAGAAAAGTATTTCAGCTCTAGCGACATTATCTGTCGATTGTTTAAACAAGCTACTGGTAACTTTGGGAATGGAGCTCTTCATTCTTGTGCAGTCACTATGCAGGTTGGTGTTGCTATGTTGACATATGTCATACACTCCTGAATGACTAATGTCAATATGGGTGGTTGCAGTATGTGCATGGAATAAAATGTTCCCCCTTGCTGCTGTGCTGCACAAATTCTGTCAACTAGGAGTTATAAAATTTTGATATGCTGAACATGGCTCGCTTCATTTCCCAGATCACAACTGTGTCTCGACATTTTGCCTTCAAGAATGAATAGCACTTGTACACAATTCCAACTGCCAAAATAATCATGTTTTGCATTTTTTATATGGATTTAAAAATCCAACATCAGATGGAAATGTTGCCACTGATCACAAAGTTGAATAAAGTTGGCTTCAACATTCTCATTCAATTCAATGATGTATTATAACAATTGCTCTTTAGGTGTGTGTCTTTAATGTACTTCAGACGAATTTAGGTTTTTATTCCACATATGTGTCACCTTAGAAAACTAGCTAAATGGGCTCTCGCAGAATTTGACATGGCATATCACTCTAGCTATTGTTAGCCAATTAAGTAATCTCAGAAAGGTAGTTGTTTATATCTGACCGCCTTACCTTTTAATTGACTCTATATCAACTGTATTCCCTGATGATAGGTTTAGCTAAGCTTTGAGCAGGACTGTACTTACATCACTCACTGCATATTACAGGCATATATCATGCTGGTCAAGGAATATAAGGTTTTCTTTTTGTTGTTGAAAAAAATCTGCTTGAATTTCAGGAAAATCATGTATTTCTAAACATAACCATGGGGGGGGGGGAGAGGGAATCTAAAATCATGTTTTTTGTGTGACACGGCATGTTATGACGTGTATGGATTGAAGATGATCTAGTATTTGTGTAATATGAATTTTAATCTATATTATGGTCATTCTTTGATAAATATATGAGAGTTATATGAATATATGCTGGTTATATGCCTAATATATTAATATTAACTAAACGTGTGTATATAGATTACATATTTACTTTGTGGGATCACTTTTATCAGTGAAAAACAGTAAAGCTTTTTAAACCTGTGAAAATGAAACAGCAGTGGACTTGCAGCTAAATTGTGATCTGGAAGAATGAGATTTCAGTTGGTAAAAACAATGAATAAAGGAAGATTGGCATATAATATTTTTAGGAATTGAAAAAGATATAAGTGACAGTACACATGATATGCGCTGTTTATGGATAGAAACAGTAAAATTCTAAAGATGTACAAGCTATAAACTTTGATTGGTTTTACATAAGTTAACCAAAATAAAAATATTTGGACTAGCTTATTAAGAAAGAGTGTCATTTATTATCTCAGAGGTTTTAAATATCATCTTCGGGTGAGATGACAGTAGCTGCTTATTGAATACACATTGTTATCATCAACATTGAAAATATGTATTCAGTTGAATTTTTGAAAGTGGAGCTGAGTGGGGTGGTATGGTTACATTATGGCATTTGCATTCACTTGAGTTTTTTAAAGTGGGATGGTACTGTTACATGGGATGGTACTGTTGCATGGATCTCTTGTACATTGTATATCCATGTGTATATTCATCCATACTTTTTTCTGTCTTAATGACTGCCTTGTATTTGCAGATGGACAAGTAAGAATTCCTCTCCAACCACATGGTGGTATGTTTGGTGGTGCAGATCTTCAAAGTTTCCAAGGAAATAGAGGTAGCAACAGAGGTGGTCACTTTAGTCAAAGAGGTAACAGCAGTCAGGGTCAAAAAAGAGGTGGTCACCATGGCACAAGAGGTGAAGACAACCTTGGCATTAGGGGAGGAAATATGGGTAGCCATCAGTATGATGCACACCATGGAAGCATGAATTCAATATTTGGGTTGCCACCTGACATTAGATCTAGTGTACCAAGTAATCTCAACTTTAATCCAAACCAACCAAGAGGAAGTGGGACTGGGATAGGGTCTGCAAAAACAGATAACTACAGACAAGAAAATTGGATGTATGGAGCATCACAGACACAAGATTCTAGTGCTAGTAGGCCAATGTCTGGAGAGAGAGACGTATATGGAGACAATAAATCTCAACAGAACCAAAGACGGGGTAATTTTCACAGGAGAAGAGGCCGAGGTCGTTGGGGGAAACGAGGGCAAGATAGAAGAAGAGGGGGAAACATTGTTGGGGCTGTTGGTGGTGAAAGGACCACTGAAGTTGGGTCACAGTGTGGGAGTGATGAAGATGATGAAACTGAAGAAGAAGGTTCTGATTTTGAACAGTCAGGCACAGACAGCTCCAGTGAGCAGGGTACAGAAAACAGTAGTATATATGGAAGAAATAATACTATTGATACCATGACTTCTAACCAGACCAAGGACAATACAATTGCGGGAGCTGAAGGCATTAAGAACCTTGAACTAAACACACTATGCAATAGAATGAGAAGATACAAAGCAAAACTAGATGCACTGAAGATTGAAGCCGGTAAAAGTAGCAACAATACAAAGGCTTTGGAAAAGATAGCATTTTTTGAAAGTGCCATTGAACAGATTGATTCTGAAATAAAGGCAAGATCATCTAATACAAATGCTGAGACACCATTTGTAGAAAGACCAGAAAGGAAACCGCGAAAAAGGAGACCAAGGAAAACAAAATCAGATTACAAAAATAATGATAGGACTGCTGCAGCAGAATCTTCACAGCCAGCACGAGATCCAACTGTCATTGATTCGGACAACTCAGCACCTTCATTGCCCCAGAAAAATGTCAAGAGCAACAGAGTTGTTGAGGATCTTCTGTCAAAAATTAAGGATCTTGGAGATCAGGTTGCTGAGTTGAAGGTCAGTAAATCAGATTTACGGGAAGATTCAATACCATATTCATCTGATACCACAAAAGGATCTAAAGCAAGAAGTCCAGGATTCAGAACCTCAACAGATTCTCTGACGACAGAGAAAACCCATAGAAAGAAGAGTACACAAGAGGAAAGTAATGAGTCTGAGTGCGGAGAATCAGCAGACTTACCAAATGAAAATAAAGTCTTTGAATATTTCATCAAAGAGGTGGGAGGTCCTACATCTCTCAGAAATATAGCTGACAAGAACCTGTTCCCAAAAGATTTTGACATTACAAAATGGTTTCTAAGTCATCAAAGGCGATTTATTTTGTTTAAAACTGATGAGAAAATTCACTTCATTGTTCCCTTTTACAAAGAAGCAACATTTTGCTTGGACTATAATGGTCTTGGCAAGTTTAAAACATGTGAAAAGTCTAATTGCCCACATGCACATGTTTGCAAGGATTTCATTGGTGGTTCTTGCAAGGAAGGACAGAAGTGTCGATTTTCACACAACTTTAATGATAGAGCTAATGCTGGTTTGATTTCCCAGCTTGGTCTGGACATCTTCAGCAATGAAGAGATTCGTCTGATCTATAGCCAGAGGTTTCCCCATGTGTGTGGCAGTCACAATTTAAACCACATTTGCCGTCGTCCAGTCTGTGCTTACATACACATTTGTAAAAGAAGTCTGTGGGGGAGATGTGAGAAAGGATCCAATTGCACCTTGAGTCACAGTCTTGAAACAGAACAGAATAAAAATGTTCTTAAAGCTTACCACCTGTCTCATTGGAATGAGCCTTTACTCAGGAAGGTGATTTTCATTTATACCTCTGCCAGTAAAGGATATGTACAACAAAAGGACAGTTCACCTTATGGCTCAAAAGAATCTATTCCAGAAAAAAGGAACTTGTCCCAAAACATGTTAAATAGAGCAGCAGAGAGCAGAGGCAGCTTTCAGAAGGAACAGGAAAGTAAACCTGATAGTGGAAGTAAATCCATTGATCGCAGGAAAGGTTACACAAGATCATCATCCTCTCCTTCTCCTGAAAGATTTGGGAAACACAATACTGGAAGAAATGGAAGCTTTAGCAAGGACAGGACAAATAATGACATGGAGGAGGCTGCAAAAGATTCACCTGGGAAAAGAGACTTCCAGCAGGAGAGAAAAGAAATGGAAGATGAATCTATCAAATATGTGCCACCTTCTAGAAGAGCAGGCTCTCAGAAACCAAAGTCTGTGAGTCCAGACACAGATATTGGAGGTACAAAACTAAAGGGACCCAAGTCAAGACACGGGAGTAGCCATGAAGAAAACAAAATGCCCATAGGTTTGTATATTTTAAAGTGATTCTTTATTAGGCATATCTTTACTGAATTTTGATGCAGAAGCACCTGGTTTTCATTGTTTCTACTAATTTCATAAACACCAACTGGACAAAAATGAGTAAAACCAGAAAAATGAAAACTTGAAACCTGAATAGCATAGATTCATCAAATTAAATTTGTATGTGAAACATAGGTGGGGTTCCATTAGGCTCCTGTTTGTTAGTTTCAGTAAGACTTACAATCAAAAGATTTTCTTCTGTGAAGCTATCTGCTGTACAGAATTGTTAGCAATCTTGCTGTATGGATCCAGAATGGAAGTATTGCTTTATTTAGCTAGTACAGATATGGAATCTGTGTTGGGGCTGGAACAGATGTTATTTTTCTCATCACCTGTGTAATGTTTCACACAGGCCATTTTGGGATGGTGTTATGCCATACTGATTCTATTCCTGTGCCGGACTCTTATTTTTCCATGCATGGCCATTTTTTTTTTCCAGCACCTAGCCATTTTCTACATCAGATTGGGCCTTTGTTCTAAAAATGTGCCATGTTTTAGGCTGCAGATTGGCACTTTTTGTGTCTGGTTTTTGTAAATGGTCACTTGTGCTTGATATAATTTGTAATGTTGTAACAAATAGCAGTCTTTCTTGGTTACAACTGATTTTTGCAGCCTATCCATTAACTTGAACAGCTGATGCGTCGATATGATTAAAGGGATTATCTTTCCAGCTTGAATTGCCATTTTCATACCTCACTAAAAATGGTCACTTGTAGGTTTGATATAATTTCTATGATTGTAAGTGGCAATAAATGTTTGCCCAAAGTGGATTACTACCATGTTGTCTGCCCAAAGTAGACAAATACCATGTCTGCCCAAAGTGGACTGCTACCATGTTGTCTGCCCAAAGTGGATTAATACCATATTGTCTGCCCAAAGTGGATTAACACCATGTCTGCCCAAAGTGGATTAATACCATTTTGTCTTTCCAAAGTGGATTAATACCATAAAGGAGGTCTTAGTTTATTTCCAGCTCTTACAGCAGTGTGTCCACCTACTGAACTGTATTTTGCATGCCAGTGAGTAGATATTGTTAAAAGGACTATCTTTTCTCTCTGGACAATGGCCTGGTTTTGTCAGATTTCTTATTGTAAATGACTTGCTAATATTGCCCATTCATCGAAGAAGCTACATCAACACAAGCTGTTTTGATGCACATTATTCAATTCTTACAATATGAGTGTATGAATCATAATGAGATGTACAACTTGATTTCTTACAGTCGAAGGTTAGTATGCTAAAAGACTAGAACATTTATAATGTTGAAATGTGTCTTCTAAACGCACGTTCCAGTTTAATCAGTGAGTAAAACAAAAATAACAATAATAATTTTTTCAGTGTTTTTGTTACAGATATTCTTACTATAAAATGAATACTGCATAGTGATAAAACCAATGTTGCCCTTCAAAATGCTAAAAGCGCGCTGAAGGTGTCCTCTATATACTGATGGTGCCCTCTGTACTGAAGGTGTCATCTGTGTACTGAAGATGTCATCTGTGTACTGATGGTGCTCTCTGTGTACTGAAGGTGTCTTCTCTGTACTGATTGTACCCTTTGTATACTGGAGGTGTCATCTGTGTACTGATGGTGTCCTCTGTGTACTGAAGGTGGCTTCTGTATACTGATTGTACCCTCAGTGTCCTGAAGGCGTCTTCTGTGTACTGATGGTGCCCTCTGTGTACTGAAGGTGTCTTCTGTATTCTGATGGTGCCCTCTGTGTACTGAACTGAAGGTGTCCTCTGTGTGCTGATTGTATCCTCTGTGTACTGACAGTGTCTTCTGTGTACTGATGGTACCCACTAGAGAGGATGATTACCATGTATTTTGCAGAGTTTGTCAGAAACACTACTGTGACTTGATTATCCCATTATTAAAATATTAGACCCTAATTCACCAACAAAGATTAAAATTGGTATGTGGATGCATGATACTAGAGCAAGAATACCCCAAAGTAGGTTATAGTGATCAAAATTTTACACTTCATATATTGGCACATCTTTATGAGTAGTATATTGCATTCATTTTTCTTCCTCCCCACGGTTGCTCAATTATTATATTGGTCTCTTGAAAATGATATGTGGATTCATGTGAGTATAAAGTAAGGATACCAAAAGTAGGTCAATGTGACTGTATTTAGACTTGGGCCTTTTATTTGTTGTTTCAGATGCTTGTTTTACTCTCATTACATTGGACCCTGTTTCATCTGTGCTTATGAAATTGCTAGATGGGTGTAACCTCTAGGATAGTAACTCAGTCACACTAAAAAACATGTCATTTTTACCTGATTTTCATGACTGACTGATGTTTATTTTTCTCCATGGAATACATTTGGAAGTGACCTCCACTACCTCCAGATTCAGTCTTTCCTGAAAGATGAACAAATGTCATTTTGTCCATACATCTTACAGGCAAATGGAAATAACTCTTACATATTACCTTCTGTTGCCCCCATTAGGTGGACACCCATATCCCTGATACCAGCTGAAGATTCACTGAAAGACTTAATAGTGGATGTTTTTTTCATGCCCTTAGACCATCCAGCCAGATTTGTCAATGGTTTAGGATTTAGTAGGTTGATATACCTCATGTATACAACATTTGTGTTGTTTTCAGTGAATTTATTCCTATTTCTGTCTTTTGCTATTGTTGATCTGTTATAGATTGATATGACTTGCATGAAATTCTTTTTTTATTTTGGGCTGTTAAACTTCTGTTTATCAAGCATTTTTTTAGATTGTCTCGGTGATGCGAGTTTGCTTAATTGTATTTAATTTGTATGTTCGTTTATGCACTTGTTTTTTTTCTCCCAGTAATTTCAGATATGTTGAACAAGTGCAAGAAATGGAGAGTCACAGAAGGTGAACATGGGATGTGCCTTGTATTTTCTAAATGTACATTGTCACGTCCATGCAGTGTGTTTGTTTGTTCATCATGGATTGAAGATGTATGGTATAGTGTCATACAGCTTTGGCAACTGAAAGGCTGAGAGAAGAGGGCATGTTCTAAATTGTCTGAACAGGATCTGTTGAGTATTTATCAGAATTTAGAATCAATGGTGAGCATTATTGGTGATGTGGATTTGCTGCCTCACTCCCAGTGATGATTCCCAGAACTGTACCAACAGCAATGATCACTTCTGATCCCCTGGAAACTGTCAAGCTATTCTACACATGCTGTTGAAATCTCAGATGCTACTTGTCATACAGTAAGCTCTGTTCTCAAGGTTGTCAGCAAGTGATTTGAATGAAACTGGGGTTTACCCTATTTTGGGAGTCCACTGGACAAAAATTTCACCTCTGCCTGTGCATTACCTTGGTGTGGTTGAAACTGGTCTTGCATGATTGCAATCTGACTTTGCAATCCTGATAAGTCTGCAAATCATATACCATTGCCATACCCCTGTTCCATGACTTGAGATACATTCAGATATAGACAAGATATTAGCCGCAACAAATTGTCCGACTGTCCATCTTGCTCGCTTTCTTCTCCAAATGGAACCTCTTCTAGGTCTTGATGTGGCCTACCTCCCTCACATTTCGGCCTATTCAGGTCCATCCTGCTCACCTTCTTCTCCAAATGGAACCTCTTCTAGGTCTTGATGTGGCTTACATCCCTCACATTTCAGCCTATTTAGGTACATCTTGCTCGCTTCTCCAAATGGAGCCTCGTCTAGGTCTTGATGTGGCTTACCTCCCTTACATTTCAGCCCCTGCCTTTGACTTTGGAGACACTTTTATTATACAAGACTTGTTTCCTGATAGCACTGTCTTCAGCATGCAGGCTGAGTGAGCTGCTTGTGTTGTCCCTGGATCCAAAATGCACTGGTGATGGCTCGTTTGTGCCACTGATGCAACTTGGTTTTGTCCCAAAGAGTAGTTTACAGTCTACAGGCAATCAAAAAAATAACTATTTTCCTCCTTCCCTTGATCAACCCATTGAGAAAGGTGAAGCTGCAGGACAAGATTTGCAACTTCCTACAGATTAACATAGGAAAGCAAGACATAACCCCACAATCACTGGCCTCTCGGCCAAAATAGCCTTTTAGATTAGTGTCCTCTGAACTCTGACACGATCATGCATGATTCATCAAAATGTCGGCTCGTAAAATACAACCAGTTTTCATTACTGCTGATAAAATACAAACAATTTTCATTAGTTTGGACATTGAATATAATGTTTTGCTTTGAGCCATATTGGAGTCATTTGGCTTGCATGCCAAGTCTACTTTCTCCAGCTCCTATTGGTCTGGCAAAGGAGAGAGCTGAATCTTGTCAGGCCACTGGTAGCTGCTGAGACAGTTACCAGGCTTTATTCATGACAGCACATCCTCAATGTCAGGCATGGCCTGATTGCTTTCATGAGATTTGCCTGGGAAACTTTTGTAGGTAAGGCAATGCTTTGTTGGAAGTCCTTTGAGTTCAAAGATGACCAAGACAGCACTAAATGATTTGGTTTTTGTGAGTATATGAGTGGCTGATGAAGGCCAATTTTTGCTCTGAAGAGTCTGTGTGTGTGTACACAAAATGACACTTTGGTTTGCTTGATCGATAGAGAATGTGCTGCATTTCTGAGATTGATGCTACTCATGCTTATGCACTGTGTATGCAGTTCTCATCCATTCAAAGTCTGTAGCTTCAGTATCGATGAGACTGCATCAGGTGAAGTGTTTCTGAGATCACTTTCCCTCCTTCGGCTCGCTGTAGAAGATCTTCTTTTGTACTAGTTCTTTTGACAAACTGGTGACATCGACTGCCTATCTCAACCATTATTTCATCAGCTGAGTGTGGATGTCTGACCACGTGAGAATCTCATTGTATGGGACCATCTCCTGCCATCTTATCCTCATCAGTTTCCTCCAGCAGCCCATATGAAAATGATCCAGCTTGTTGGCATGGCGTCTGTACAACGACCAGGTTTTGCAAGCATACAGCAGGGTCGGGAACACATTGACTTTGTAGACCTTAAGTTTTGTTTGTAGACTGATGCCTCTGCCCTCCCACACATTTGTGTATAGTCTGCCAAAGGTCACACATGCTTTAGCAATTCTGGCATTGGTTTCATCATTGATGTGGACTGCATATTACATTGTGTTGCTGAGATAGGTGAACTTGTCCACTGCCAGAAGGGTTTGGCCATTTACTATGATGGTAGGCTCTCTGTAAGGCTTTCTTGGTGCAGGGTGGTTTATTGTCTCTGTCATTTTGATACCAGTTGTGAGGCCAAAATTGTGAAGGGAAATGATCCATACTCTGTTGCATGTCGGATGCACATTTGGCATTTAGGGAACAGTCGTCAGCAAATAGGAGATCAAGAACAGTCACTTACTGTAACATCTTCAGCTGTATTTCTGGCATTTCTTCTGGAGTTAACAAACTACAAAGACCATGTCTGTGGTCCCTCATCCTTTCCTGGAACCACACTGACTCTCAGGCAGGAGTGCTTTATTGGTGTGATGCACAAGGTGATTAAGCAGAATTCTGGCAAGGATTTACTGGCTGTTGACAGCAGTGAGAAGCCCCAATGGTTGTCATTGGATTGCCTGTTGCCTTTCTGCTTATACAAGTGGACAATGTATGCATCCTTGTTCTCCTGGGGTATAGTTGTCTGAGTTTACATTGATTGGAAGAGATCAGTCAGTTTCTGTGCCATGTTCAATCAGTCTGTATGTTGCCGTCTTATTCAAATGACATATTAATCCTCTATACCAGTCTGTATGTTGCCGTCTTATTCAAATGACATATTAATCCTCCATACCAGTCTGTATGTTGCCGTCTTATTCAAATGACATATTAATCCTCCATACCAGTCTGTATGTTGCCGTCTTATTCAAATGACATATTAATCCTCCATACCAGTCTGTATGTTGCCGTCTTATTCAAATGACATATTAATCCTCCATACCAGTCTGTATGTTGCCGTCTTATTCAAATGACATATTAATCCTCCATACCAGTCTGTATGTTGCCGTCTTATTCAAATGACATATTAATCCTCCATACCAGTCTGTATGTTGCCGTCTTATTCAAATGACATATTAATCCTCCATACCAGTCTGTATGTTGCCATCTTACTCAAATGACATATTAATCCTCTATACCAGTCTGTATATTGCCATCTTATTCAAGTGACATATTAATCCTTCATACCAGTCTGTATATTACCATATTATTCCAGTGACATTAATCCTCCATACCAGTCTGTATATTGCCATCTTATTCCAATGACATTAATTCTTCATACCAGTCTGTATATTGCCATCTTATTCCAATGGCATATTAATCCTTCATACCAGTCTGTATATTGCCATCTTATTCCAATGACATTAATTCTTCATACCAGTCTGTATATTGCCATCTTATTCCAATGACATATTAATCCTTCATACCAGTCCATTATCAAACTCATCTGAGATGTTAATGATACAAGCATATATTCTAAATGTAATCAAAGTCAGATAATATGCCACCCATAGCAGCAGTAAAGTTAATCAATCAGATGTATATTGTCATCTTATTCAAATGACATATTAATCCTCAATATCAGTCTGTGTATTACCATCATATTCAAATGACATATTAATCTTCAGTATCAGTCTGTGTATTACCATCATATTCAAATGACATATTAATCCTCCATACCAGTCTGTATGTTGCCATCTTATTCAAATGATGCATTAATCCTCCGTATCAATCTGCATATTGCCATCTTATTCAAATGCCTGTTTTTTTATGATGTCTGGCGCCATTTATTTTCAATTTAGACTGGTCTGCTACACATGTGGTATTAAAATAGAATGAATCTATGACAAGTGGTTTCACATTCAAGAATCTCATCTGTTTCAAGTTAAATTAATGGAAAAATTACAATATTTACACACACGGTCAATTTTTATTAGATTTTTTTTTCAGTATTATTAAATAAGAAAGATTTCCCTTGTATTTAAATATTTCAGTGAAAAATTTCATTCTGTATACTTGTCCATTTTGTTTATTTTGTCTAACATGGTATAAGAAGGGCATGTTATGGTAACCAAGTTTATGTGTTACCTTTGCCGTGTCAAAAATGTCTGCCTTGGGTTTCTCGCTAATAAAAAAGAGTCCAGTAAACAAACACATGAACAGTGGCCCTGACTTGAACAGCTAATACTTGCTCCAGGGATACAAACTTGAGGCAAAAAGGGCATTAGTTAAACTGGACATTTATATTGTGCTTTCTTTTACTTGAATTGTAGTATGTATTTTAATTTTATTTCGTCGAATATTTCATTAATCAGTACTTTACTGTCACTGTCAGGGGCCCCGAGTGGCCAAGTGGTCTAAAGCGCTCTCCGTTACGGATCACTGCCATCTCACCTCTGTCTGCGTCGGTTCGAGTCTAAGATTCGGCGAATGTGGATATGTGAGAAAGCTTGCCAGTAGCTTCTCGTGGGTCGGTGGTTCTTTCCGCCTATCGTGTGCTGAAAAATGGCGTTAAGCCCCACAACAACAACAACAACTGTCACTGTTGATGAAAGGTCCTGACCTAGTTAATGTCATCAGGATCTCAAAACAAATGCATTAAAGTTGCAAGAAAATGGCGCATGAACCATGGACAGGCACAGAGTTAGGACAGTCTAGCTTTAAATATCAGCGTTGAATCTTAAATAGGTCGCAAGAGAAAGGAGAGAAGTGTCCTCCCTTGTATTATTATAAAGTACATGTATGACAAGTAAACTGTAAGCAACCATATGAGCCCCTGTGATGATGAATCAATGATGAATAAATGCGCACACGACATGAGCATCGAACTGTAATCGTTATTTTGTTCTCGATCTGAACTTGGAATAATGTTTTTTTTTAATGGGTACCCGGTTGCTCATTTTATTACCCGGGTTAATATTAACAAGCGTGTACCTGGGTACCCATTGGCATCTTTAATGTGGATTAGTTGAAGTGAGTGCTGAATATATATATAATTTTTCAGTATATTTTGTGTTTGTATTCTGGTTCTAATCCATATGGATTTTGCCCTCTATGACAAGAATTTTGACCACCTGCATAACCAGGTTAGTCGTAAAGATGTGTCTTTTTCATACATGCAGTAATTCTGGCATGTAATATATAGATTACACTTTTTATGCCCAAATTACGCTTTTTTGCCACTTATAATAGCAGTAATATATATTACGCTTATATCTTTCGGGGTTTGGCATGTATATATCATTTCCTCCGGTCAGTTTTTTTCAGTTATTAGAGATGGCTCTACTGATATATATAACAAAGAGGCAGAATTTGTCAACTTTTATTTTATACCATTGAATTTAACCATTAAATCATAAATTTAAACTATTAAGCTAGCAAACTAAAATTTATCCATTCCATTTGTAATATCATAAACTTTTAACCACCAATTTAACTTTAGATCCATTCTAGTTTATTTAATATTGTTAATTCAGTAATTTAGTATTTCTTCTTAGGTTTAAACTCATTTTATTGGTATGGAAAATGTACCCAAGGTAGACAGTGAAACCATCAGTTGTGCTATAGTGGGCCTTATGTCAGTATTCTGGGAATGAATGGATGAAAAGATTGTTGCAACGGGAATGGATGGTGCATCAGTGGTGTTGATACTGCTGATGACGATGATGATTATGCTGGTGATAATAAATACCAAACACATGATTGTCAGCATTGCAAAACAAAGCATATAAACTGCTGACGAATTTAATGTAAACTGTAATAAAATAACAAACTTGTATGCGTGTTTTATTTTATTGTATAGATTACACATTAAGTATAACCATAAACATGAATGATCTTCTATCAGTCAGAAGAACCAGTTTTCAAAAGCAGGAAGTGTTGCCAGTTTCCTACTTAAAAAAGTTAGTGTCAAACCCTTAATGGGTAGTGAAATTCATCGCATATCCATTTAATCTTGTGTTATTGATCTGGTGTTTTGTACAGATGTTCATTCCGTATTTCTGTGTCATACACCCAGATTAGAAATATTTCTCAGACATCCATGCAGCAATATTCTAGATGCACAGAATTGAACTTTTATAAAGACAAATTAATTTTAAATTTCATTCACCTTACACTGATCTCCCCAGACATTTTTGATAGCATCAAGTTAAGCACAATGTAGCCACATATGTTGTTCTCAAAAAAAGCCTGCTATCATCATAAAAGTGAGAAGTTAAATATTAATGAAATACAGAAGTACATGCCAACTGCAAACTAACTGTTTATGTTGAACAAATATTTCAAATATGAATGAAGGAATAATCCAACATTTTTAATGTATAGGTGTTAAAAAGATGTAAAATTGGAAGATAATAATTGCTTCTTTTCTTACTTGGATAGACATTAAAGAGAAATTCATAGGGCAGCACCCATTAAAGTTAATGTTTTATGACTAATTTGTGTTTCTTGATCTGAGTATAATATGTAGATAACAAGAGCAACTTGTGGGTAAAATGCAATTTTTATTCATGAAATTTTCCTTGTCACATGTTCTGAAAATTAACAGAAACAACAGCTGTCACAACTACAACAATTGCTACTGCTACACACACAAAAGTAATATTGTAATAGTGCCATTGGATTTGTGTGCCATCCCTCAGATCTCACCCATTGGTAGATTGAAACCAAAGTTTAGCAATGTGGAAGACTAGAAAGCCAATCCAGTGAATTTTTCCCAAGGATATATAGTCTTTCATTCAGACCTGCAACCTGTCTTTCATTTCATGCAAAATTTTCTTTGGGGAAATCCCCATATCTCAATTGAAATCCCAAATCTCCAGTCTACTTATTCAAGCCAACATAGGGCTAGTTGGGCACTGGGTAATTTTATGGGTACTTTTTAAGATGGTGTGTCCATTTTTTCAAATGATAATCAAGAATTTGCTTAAAAAGTAATATGTTTGACACTTTTTGAGCTGGTATTGGAAATGTAGATAACATGCTGCCAGTTGACTCATTGCTAGCTGTTGTTGATCTGACTTTAAGGCAACCATCTTGAAATTCTTCTTATTGCTACTTTTTCTATATGGATGGTTATAATGACATGGTCTTTTACAGGGTATTTGTAAAAGACAACATCATTATTGAAATAGACTCCAAAGGGGCTGATGGTACTTGTTATTTGAATATTGTATAGATTCAGTCCTGGAGACAGATGCAGCTCAGTCCACTCCAATCTGTGACCGCTATCTTGCAGACAAGTGTAAGGTGAATAGCTGTAAATTCCATCACGTTGAAAGCATCAAGCTGCCATACATATGGCAGATTCAGATGTTTCAGACATGGCTGATTTTAGACAAGCTGCAGATGATTGAAGTGGAAAGAGCCTACTGTAACAAGGAGACCACCTGTCAGGCAGTGGTGAGCATTCATGTGATATTTTTAGCATTCATGTGATATTTTTTGAGCATCAATTGATGGCATTTTGTATCCTCTAATGAATGCTTTTGACACTGTTATTCACTTCATTATTTGTAACTAAATCGTTTTGGCATTAAGGACAATGAATTACAGATGTTTTGTGAATATGTATCAAACAGGAAGAACTGTGCTGTAATTAATGGTAATATTTCAGACTCAAGGGTATCAGCACAAGTTTTCCACAAAGATCCATCCTGTGACTGTATTTTTTTGTTATGTAAATGAACTATTTCATTTATAAAAGCTGAAACAAAAAATGTTTACAGATGATACTGCTTTTTACTTTTGTAATAAAAATAGTGAGAAAATAAAATCAGTTTTGCAGTCTGAGCTTGCCAGTATTTACAACTGGTTGGATGCCAAGAAACTACGCTTTCACACTTGCAAGACCAACTGAATGCTTCTGTGTTGACACTTACCTATGGCATAAACACAACAATGAGACAATATCCAGACTTGAAAACTGTGGCCACTTAGATATTACTTTTGACAAGATTTTAACTTTCAAACAGTTGTTACAGAAAAGAGTTGGTAAAATGAATAGACATGTTGGGAATCTGGATTATGTTAATTCTTTTATTCAAATGCATACTTGGAAAATCTTGTGTAACATGCATTGTTCCCCATATCAGTTACTTTTCTAACATTTGATGTGTTCTGGCAAAGACTTGTTATTGATTGACTTTAAGAAATACAAATGGTAAAAATATGACATAATTCTAATCCGTTACTACCACACCCACTGTTGATACGCTCAGCTGAATGTTCTTAGCCTTTCATTACATTTATTTACAAGTTATTTTCAATTAGTATACATGATTAATGAGAAATATGCAGCAATTCTAGTAACAGGTTCCATTTTAACAAGAGTAAATATAGAAATAGCACAAAATTTGCTAAAAAGAGAAGGATAAATTGATAATGTATGCATGAACTTTTATTCCTAATACCACTGAGTTAAATGTAGAAAATATGAGATTTTAAGATAGTTAACCCATTTTTGGAATGAAGGTATCATTGGTCTTTGGCAGGCAGATTTTGTATTGGAACATTCTAATCTTTGCAGCAGTATTGACATCTAGAATTTCACTGCTATTGCTGGTATTATCTGTTTCAAAAACAACAGTTTAAATAAAAGATGTAAAACACAGTTGATATATAGATAGGATTTAATTTTATCTGCCAACTCCAGAAATGAAAACTGGTTCTTTTGCTAGGTAGGTATATTGATGCTTATTGGCATTCCGGTGAAAATTTCAGACTGGTTTTTTGATGTTTTTGGTGTGAATGCTTTAAGAAAATAAAGTATGATAAATTTACATATAAAGCGTTAAATGCCTTTCTCATTTTTTTTAAACCTAATGGCATTTTGTTGAAAATATCAGACTGTTGTTTAGATGGGTTTTTTTTATGTTTGATTGGCTTCAGAGGATAAAGAATGATAAACTTACATACAATGCATGAGATAGGTTAAATTTATTTGAATAAAGTACAGCATACAAAATACAGTTAAGGGAAAGAACTCTTACAATTCAATTCAGAAAAATTTGCTGATTTGAATAATTCCATACTCAAGTGCCTTTGATACCTAGCAGTTTCATTTATGCACAAATTATATATTATGTTCAATAGTCATTGTATGATTTCAGGTCTTTTTCGGTGGCAGCAATTTCATAGCGACCTTTGAGTTTCACACGCCAGAATCCTTGAGTGCAATAGTAGTAAGTGATGGTGGGAAATCCAGTTTTAAAATTGAGACTAGTGTGAGACGGTTGTCCACGAGGTCTTATGCAGAGGGTACCAAACCATCTTCTGAGGACAGCTTCAGGACTCAGTGGAGATGGTTCTTCACAGATGATTTTGGGAGATGGGACTTACTGGAACCAGTAAGTTTATCATCAGGACATCAAATAAGCTAAGCTTGGGGAGTCAGTATATGAGACAAATATTGCAATATATAGTCCAACAGACTATATGATAGGACTTCCAACAGAATTTTTGTCTTAGGAGTCCAGGACTTTCAGCTCTCAGAACTTGGGAGTCCTCTGCCATTGTCTAACAGTTTTATCATCAGCCTTTAGAGTTCCAAACTTTGATTTGTTAATCTTCTTGAAATCAGTTTTAAAATAAAGAAGTTTTGGTTTAATATTTATTAATGTCTGATAGAATAGTAGAATAGTGTTTAGGCAGGTAGGTGTGTGTGTGTGTATATATATATATATATATATATATATATATATATATATATACTCACAAACTAGAAGTTTGAATCTTTCATACACACACATAGACACAAAGTTATGCTTACCTTTGATTACTTTAATAGTCCTGTAAGACAGCCTTTTGTTTTTAATAATATATGTGAACAGCATTTTCCCTTTATTGTATGTCAGAATTAAATAGATTTTTGTGAGTGTTTAAGTATTAACTTATTTTTCAATAATACAAATTTTTCATTGTGATTGGGCCCGAGTGGGTGGGGATGTGGCCTCATCGATCTGGAATTATTGTTGTTGAGCATAGAAAGATCAATTAGACATGCAGCCAACATCTGCCCACGTGTCTTACCTTACCCACACTGGGTTACTGATTGAGGAGGTGGGACAAAACAAGTGAACATGGGAATGCTATGTTGTTTTTTTTATAACAAACACTCAAGTTTTATAAAATTCAGCTTTTGTACTAATTTGACACTGATATATCTGCACTTTTTTTAATATATTGCTTGTCTTTCCAGGCATCCAATATTTCCATTTACCATATATGCTTGCTTGTAAGTCAGGTCCAACTGCAGACTGTACAGATTCAAATCTGCTACCACTTTATGTGACAGTAGGTCTGGTTATGTGCAGATTATAAAAAGTAATCAGTAAAACAAACAACATAGACCCTGATATGCTAGCACATTTTAGCTGGCAGACTAGAATCATTGTTGTTTGAAGTTGGACTTGACTTGCACATAAGTAGACAAGTTCTGTCCATTGTTCTTTTTTTCCTTGTAACTAGAACTCCATCTGTATTGATTCAGAATGGCGATCATATTTGTTATGATGTTTCACCAGAATGAGTAAATGACAATGAAAGTTTGGGATCCTGGATACCCCCTCCTGGGGGGAAAGGGGATTTGAGGGTCAAAGGTCATATTTTCATAGATAATAGGGTTTTTTCCTTGTAACATGAACTCCGATCTGCACTTCTTTAGGGAGGATGATTGTATTTGGTATGTCATTTACAGGGATAAGTAGATGACAGTGAAGGCTTGGATTCCAGATGCAAGGTTTGGTTGTCAGAGGTCACATTGTTAATATTGGGAGAGGTTTATCATATTTTTAGTATGATGTTTTATTAAGGTGAATAGATGACAATGATTGTTTCAAATCATGAATGTGGTCCCGAGTATGGGGTGAAAATTGGAAGTGATGAGATTTCAGTCAGGAAAGAATGCAACTAAAACCTATCTCATCAAAACTATTAATTAAAGGTAAAAAAATTTCAACATCGTAAATTGTAAAAAGTTCTGCTAAATTTTTTAAGACTTTAAACAAGATGAAATACTTTAAGACTTCAAAATAAAATTTCAGATATGCATAAAACTGCTGTCTTCAGGTCTCTCATTTAAATCAGTGTTTCGCAAACTTACAGCATTTGCATATCCTTTGGCAACATCACTCTTTTAGGAGTACCCTTCACCCAGTGCTGTAGTGTTTCTTTTAGTATGAATTTTAGTGATTTATTTTCTGTGGTGTACCCCCTGAAACCCTTTTGCATATCACTGATGGTACAAGTACCACACTTTGGGAAACACTGAATTAAATTACTGTTGACTTCACAAAAAATCATGGTGGGTGTTCTTTTATCTCACCTGTAAATAGGGACAAGTGAGTTTTGGGTAATTTTTTAAAAAAAGAAATTCTTCTTGAAATTTGCTGAACCAATCTAAGTAAAATTTGGCAGATAGAATGTTGGCATAAATTTAAGCTTTCAGAAATTTACACAAATTATGCCACTCTAAAAATTGAACTTAAGCTTATAGAAATTTACATGAATTATGCCACTCTGCCAAAAAATGAAAAGATTTTGACCAAATTGACAAAAAAGACCCTGGCTTGAAGGGTTTTTAAATTGGTACAAGTGATGCTTATATTCTGTGAAAAATGGCCAACATTGCTGAAAAGTAGAATAATCCTCAAATGACTTCTCAAAACTGCTAATCAGAATTTTACAAAAGTTTACAGAAAAGCATCCAGGCACGAAGGGCGTTAAGTTTTATATATACAATTCCAGTTTGCCATCAGTGGTAGGCACTGAACAACTTAAAATTTGGTAAGCAGAATTTTAATATATTTGATAGAAATCATGCACGCAGGATGAGGTTTCTAGTTTGTACAAATGATGCCAATCTGCCATTGAATATAAGAGTAAAAATGATGCTGATCCTTTATCATTATATGTTTACTGTCACCTGTTATGACTCTTTGGTTTTAAACTAAGTAACAGAAAAGAGCGAAAACCAACAAGGTTTGTAAAATTCAACAGATAGTTTATTCCCCTTGAATACAAAGTGAAAATTTAAAAAGAACTTTCAGTATTGTGAATCCAAAATAGTCCTAGAAGTTTTATCCCAAGTTCCAGTTGAATTCCAGTGTTATTCCAAATAAATTGAGATATTGAATGTGTTGATGTGCCTGTAATCTCAAACTTGCTAATGTGTCCATAGGCCTGGAGTGTGATCATGTGCTAACAGTCTTTTGATGTATCACAATGATACAATCCAAAATGTCCTTGTCTGAATTCACTATAATTCCAAATTAATGTTTTAGTCCAAGAATATTATTGAGTGCTTTTGTAATTCCAGCGAATAATAATTTGAAGAAAAAAAAATCAACCAGAATTAAAAACTAAATGCAAAAAGAATGAGTCTTCTCTGGATGTTAAGGCAAGAATGAGTAATTTTTAGATGAACAAGATTATATACCCCTCTACTTGACCTCAGGACGCAATTAACATTTTCAGAAAATACTCTGTTAACTTAATGGAAACTTCCATTCTATTCTAGAAGTTTCTAAAGTCAGAATCAAGACTATAAACATGATTACCATTAATAATGATCTGAATATTTAATCCACAATCACAGAGAAAATTTTAGCTATTTATTCTGTTGTTTACAAGTCAAATGTTACTTGTCAGGTGCACCTTGATTTTGGACAGGGTCAGGTACAGAATACAGATGTACATAATATATAATCATGGAGAAAAGTCAATAAATACCGGTAATACAAATTAAATACACATTGCACAAATAAAAAAATTTAAACCTATTTTTCTTTACAACTTTTGAACAGAATTGTTCCAAATTTTACAGAAAGCATTTTTCACAAAAGGCTTGTACATCTGCCCTCAACTATGGCCATGATTAATGAAAAACAGAAGAACCTCTGTGTGAAATAATTAGTTTTCCTAAAAGAAAAAGCAAAGGAATTGGACCAAATTGGACAGAAAACATCCTGGCATGAAGGTGTTGCAGTTTTGTACATTTGATTCTAATATATGACCATCACTACCAAAAATTAATAAGGAAAATAAACTTGGAACAATTTTGTCTCAGAAGCCACTAAACAAAACTTGAGCAAATTTATTAGAAATCACAGCCTGAATGTCTTTGAAGTTAGTATAAGTAAAATGCCAACCAATTGTCAAATGTGGCTGGTATTTCTAAAAATAGAATATGTTTTAAACAGCTTGTGGAAAAAATTGTTTAAATGAATTTAACCAAATTTGACATAAAGTATTCTAGCTTTAAAGTCCTCTCATGTTTTAATACCAGTCATGACAATCCACCATCAAATATGGATACAGTTACAAAATGTAGAAATACATTTAAACAACTTTATCAAAGGTATTTGCTAGAGTGTGGGGCTATGTAGATAAAAATAGTTTCCTCATTGCCTGTCATTTCACCCAAATACACAGAAAGAGCAGAGTTGGCTTTGTCTTTTCTTGAGTTGAATGTTGTATCCCTCCTTTAACCCATCCCTTTGCCATTGAATGCTTTCATATACGGAGTACGATACAAATTCTAGTTTCTTCTTTTGTTCAAAGTGCAGTTTCAACATCATATTTTCATGCTTTTCATCAGATATTGTGTCATTACAATGAATGTGTTTGCCTGCAATTATTTCATTTTATTTATTCAATCTCGATGTGAAATGCTGTCCTAAGGTGTTGAATCACCGGTAAATGATTAGATAGACTTAAAGGATTCACTTAAGTTGTAAACTTCATTGGTATATTGTCCGTGTTCAACCAGGGCTGAGAGTAATGACTGCCTGACTATCCCACATTCATTAACATTGGGAATATTGTAATACCAAATGTCAACCAATCCGTCTTTTCATGCAAACATAGCAGGGAGATGTATAATATTTGTAATATGTACAGTTTAAGGTTGATTACCCTTTGTGATTTTGAATGGGAAGAGAATTATCCATTCATGGTTAATGTCAGTCCATGTATAATATACTATATAATTAACTCGTTCATGATTTCACAAGAGAGGATGTGGCTGCATTAACAGCAGTGTGAAGACACACTCTCTTGCTCTCTCTTTCTCGCTCCTTGTTGGCAGTTGAAGAAGTCTATAATCACTGTATAAATGTTGCTCATAAACTGATTTATATTTTGTACATATCAACTTTCATAAGTGTTTGTTTTTGCTTCTAATTTTTAAATCACTTCCATCTATGCTTGTACATGAACTTCCAGAAGCGTTTGCTACTTGTAATTTTTAAATCACTGTACGTATGAACTTCTGTAAGTGTTTGTTGCTTCTAATTTTTAAGTCAATTCCATCTATGTTTTGTAGGAATTTCTGCAGTTCACATTGGAGCAGAAGTTTACAAGCAAAAGCCAGGACACATATCTGTTTTGCCGTGGCAACTATCGATTCAAATACCGCATTGACTTCAAAAGCATGAAGCAGATAAATATGGAAACGGGGAAGGAGCGGAAACTTATGCGGCGTCCTTTGTTTGTGTCTGCAGAGGATGTAGAATCTAAACATTAGTAAGTTGGGTTGACTTTTATTATTATTATTTTGTTTTTATCCAGTATAACAGTCTGAATGAATGACTTAATTGGGTACTGGTAATTTTAGAGTTGTGATTTCTCTGACTATATGGGTGAAAGTAGAAGTACTGCTTTAACATTTAGTTAAATTATCATTGTTGATAAGGCTTTAAGTGTTTGCATTTGAATTCAGAGTATGTATCATTGTTGATAAGGCTTTAAGTGTTTGCATTTGAATTCAGGGTATTTATCATTGTTTATAAGTTTTTAAGTGTTTGCATCTGAATTCAGAGCATGTATCATTGTTGATAAGGCTTTAAGTGTTTGCATTTGAATTCAGACTATTAATCATTCTTTATATTGCTTTAAGTGTTTGCATTTAAATTCAGAGTATTTGTCATTGTTTATAAGTTTTTAAGTGTTTGCATTTGAATTAGAGTATTTATCATTGTTGATAGGGCCTTAAGTGTTTGCACTTGAATTCAGAGTATTTATCATTGTTGATAAGGCCTTAAGTGTTTGCACATGAATTCAGAGTATGTATCATTGTTGATAAGACCTTAAGTGTTTACATGTGAATTCAGAGTATTTATCATTGTTGATAAGGCCTTAAGTGTTTGCACTTGAATTCAGAGTATGTATCATTGTTGATAAGGCCTTAAGTGTTTGCACTTGAATTCAGAGTATGTGTCATTGTTGATAAGGCCTTAAGTGTTTGCACTTGAATTCAGAGTATTTATCATTGTTGATAAGGCCTTAAGTGTTTGCACTTGAATTCAGAGTATGTATCATTGTTGATAAGACCTTAAGTGTTTACATGTGAATTCAGAGTATGTATCATTGTTGAAAAGGCTTTAAGTTTTTGCATTTGAATTCAGAGTATGTATCATTGTCGAGTGTTTACATTTGAATTCAGAGTATGTATCTTTGTTGATAAGGCTTTAAGTGTTTGCATTTGAATTCAGAGTATTTATCATTGTTGATAAGACCTTAAGTGTTTGCACTTGAATTCAGAGTATTTATCATTGTTGATAAGGCCTTAAGTGTTTGCATTTGAATCCAGAGTATTTATCATTGTTGATAAGACTTTAAATGTTTGCTCTTGAATTCAGAGTATTTATCATTGTTGATAAGGCCTTAAGTGTTTGCATTTGAATCCAGAGTATTTATCATTGTTGATACGACTTTAAGTGTTTGCATTTGAATTCAGAGTATTTATCATTGTTGATAAGACTTTAAGTGTTTGCATTTGAATCCAGAGTATTTATCATTGTTGATAAGACTTTAAGTGTTTGCATTTGAATTCAGAGTATTTATCATTGTTGATAAGGCCTTAAGTGTTTGCATTTGAATTCAGAGCATGTATCATTGTTGATAAGGCCTTAAGTGTTTGCATTTGAATTCAGAGCATGTGTCATTGTTGATAAGGCTTTAAGTGTTTGCATTTGAATTCAGAGTATGTATCATTGTTGATAAGGCCTTAAGTGTTTGCATTTGAATTCAGAGTATGGATTTGAATTCAGAGTATGTATCATTGTTGATAAGGCTTTAAGTGTTTGCATTTGAATTCAGAGTATGTATCATTGTTGATAAGGCATTAAGTGTTTGCATTTGAATTCAGAGCATGTATCATTGTTGATAAGGCTTTAAGTGTTTGCATTTGAATTCAGTGTATGTATCATTGTTGATAAGGCTTTAAGTGTTTGCATTTGAATTCAGGGTATTTATCATTGTATATAAGTTTTTAAGTGTTTGCATCTGAATTCAGAGTATGTATCATTGTTGATAAGGCTTTAAGTGTTTGCATTTGAATTCAGAGTATGTATCATTGTTGATAAGGCTTTAAGTGTTTGCATTTGAATTCAGAGTATGTATGATTATTTATAAGTCTTTAGGTGTTCGCATTTGAATTCAGAGTATTTATCATTGTGTGTAAGGCTTTAAATTCTTTATTATATAAAATAAATTTCAGTATTTTACCGATAGTTTTCATTTAAAAAAATTGCTATATTTTATATTTGCTATATTTTATATTTGACTTAAAAATCTGGTTGACAGCCCATATGTTGAGCAGATTTTGAGAATAGGACTCTTATGTTTGTTTGTTTGTTTATAGTAAAAAAAAAAAGCTTTATTGATAGTGGATCAGCATCATTTCTATATAAAAAATTGAAAGTCATCTATGCCAGAATGCTTTCTGCCAAATTTAGTAAAGGCAACCTTATTTGATGGCAATTGACATCATTTGAACAATACTGAAAGACTATGTCAGGATGCTTTTGTGCAGTTATAGAGAAAACATTTTTAGGTTTGTTGTCTCTTTACCTGTACTGGCCATAGACCAGATCTTATGGGATGACCTGTTGCCCATCATCCCAGTCATCCATTAGCACAAGTTTGTTACTGCTATGTTTCCAGTACTACTTTGAGGATTGCCTTGAAACATTATATGCACATTATCCAGTGTCTGTCTGGTCCAAAATCAAAACAGTGCTGCTCAGACATCTGATATGGCTGACACAATGTTCATCTTGAAAATCTTGTACAAAATTCCCATAAATGACGGTCATATCAACATATAGTTTTCACTAAAAGACTTTGTGTGATGTTTAGTTGGTCTTAAATGAAAATGGTACCAGTCTGACTTCCAATATAGCCATCTTAAGAGCGGCCATCTTGAAATATCGCTGGCCCTCCTGAACAAAAAGTCAAATTAGCTTGGAGTTTTCACTAGAAGACTTGGCCATTTTGAAATCCTTATTGCTACTGCTCCTACTTGGATGGTCATATCAACATGGGGTTTTCACTGATAGGCTTCTTATGACATCTAATTATTTCTACATGCAAATGGTGCCAGTCTTTCATCCAGTATAGCCATCATGGCAGCCATCTTGAAAGTCTTGTTGCTACTCGTTCTGAACAGAAAGTCATACTGGGTTGAGGTTTTCATTTAAAAAAAAAACTATTATGATTGGCCATAAATGAAAATGATGCTAATCTTTCATTAAAATAATTTATTTACTAATGGCAGCCATATTTTGTGGCAGATCAGCATCAGTTAAACAACATTTGAGGACCTTCATGACATGATTCATTCTGCCCATTTTTGTCAAATTCTTTTGGGCAGTTGATGAGAAAATGAGGTGTTAAGACTTTTCTCGTTATAGTAATGGTGGTCACAGTTGATCTTGGATTAGTGTCATGTGAACAAATTTGAAAGGCCTTGAGTACAGATGAAATTCCTGGCTTAAGTACAGATGGATATAAGGATGATTGAACATATAAGAAAAAATATTTGTCACTCCTTGGTGATGCATACTACTGTTACATGTAGGCTCATACAAATGTAACAAAAGAAAAGAGTGAAGTCAACAAGCTTTGTAAATTTTAACAAAATAATTTTTTTCCCTAGAAAACAATGTAAAAATAGGAAATAGGACTTACGGTTTGTGAATATAATCCAAAAATTAATCCTAAAGTTTAAAAATATAAGTCCTATCACTAAATAGTTCTAATTGAATCCAGGTGTGAATCTCGATGATGTTCCAATATGGAAGGCAATGACGTCAGATAAGGTGTTATACAAATGGAAACAAATCCTCGATTGAATCACAATTTATAATGTTTCCATTTAGAATTCCAGAATAAATTTCCAATGAATTTCTTTGTCCCAGAACTTTTTATAAAAAAGTACACTTGTTTAGTTTTTTAGAGAATAAATTATTAAATTCCAAAACTTAAATGAACTTCAAAACAATCTGACATCAACAATTGAAACACCTTGTACCTTCCTGGTGCAAACATACGACTGAATAAATTTAATACAAATTGACTGTTTTAAGCCTCGATTTTAGATCAGATGGTAGCTCACGTGATGGATTTCATGACCACTAATTTGAACATCGCATTAAAAAAAAATGATAATTTGCATGCACACCTTAAAACACTTGGCGAATCTTATATCCTAATCAGGTCAAGCCAATTTTCCAAAAAGAGATTCAAATCCAATGAAAATTATCATTACAATAAAATGTAATGAAACAAAATTAAAATGAAAAAGAATTTAAAACTAATACACAAGTAATTAAATTACATGTATGTAACACTGCATATTGTAAACATGTCATAGACGGAGAGATGTCAGAAATTCAGACTGTGCTGGCAGGTAAACCTTTGGAATCTGATTAGTCAAGAAATTTAGCATGAGAATATACTGCTTTATTTTAAAAAATTAAGCACTCGCTTTACACATACTGACATCTGTGTATTGATAATTTTTACAGCCCGGAGAAGATTTCCACCCCTACAGGAGTTGCCATACCTTTACCAAAAGATTGGGTTCCATGGGATCAAGCACATGACTTTGAACTAGTGGAGCTGAAACAAGACTCTGACGAGTTAAAAAGGGTGGAAAGATTATTCTTCAGCACACTTCAACCTCAGGAGTTTCATATCAGCTATATCTGTAGAGTACAGAATATGAAGTTATGGAGGGCCTATGATGAGTTAGTATCATTCAGTTTTGCATGAAATACTTGTATGAACTTAAGGGGTTTGGGCAATGACTTTGGTTCAGTCTAAAGCACTGATCATGCCAGAATCATCTAATTTGTGTATATATTGTGCTGTATAAACCTGGTGAGCCTTTCGTTGGTGGATTATTGCAGAACTTGGTAAAGATTATGGTTATCATCATTGTTGATGTCAGCAATTAGTAGACGTGTCATTTGTAACTGAATTCAGGTGTCTTCAGGAGTTATTGTTGATATTGTTATGACTAATGTCTTAAACTAAGTAATGGAAAGAAACAAAACCAACAGATTTTGTAAAACTTAACAAATAATTTAATTCTCTAAGTTATAAAATGAAAATTTAACAGGAACTTAAAGTATTATGAATTAAAACCAAAACTGTCCTAAAATAAATTCTTTCACAAATCCTAAAGAATAGTGTTCCAAATGAATTCCAGGTCTCAAATGCACTATGTACCAATATCCTTAAATATGCTGAAGTGCCAACAGCCTTAATGTGTGACAGTTGCATTGTCCAAATCTTCTTTGAATGAATGTACAAGAATCCCAAAATGTTGCTTTAGTCCAGAGTCAATGGGCACTTTCTAATTCCAGTGAATAATTTAAATGATTCCTCTCAAATTATATCTAAGCACAACATTAAATACATTCATATACTGATATTCAAACAAGAGCATAGCAAAGTAACACAACCCACCTGACCCATGCCACAATACAACCCACATGACTTATTCATCCAGTGTGAAATTACCCTAAACTTGTCAACAGATTTCAATATATAGAACACAAGAACAAAAAAATTATCTGTTTTAGCTCACTGCAATCTAGTCATGGACCAAACGTTAAAGACACAATATAGTTATACATAAGAGGACAAATTATCATAATCACACAATATTTTAAAGAGTTGCTGTAGTTATTTTACATAAGTTTCAGATTTTGTGAACTCAACTAGTCGTGCATTGATTGATGTTTGTATTTCCTATTTGGTTCATAGTATAAATATTATTTGAGGATGTGTATATTGACCAAGCACTTTCATGAATCGTATGTATAATGTAATTTCTGTAATTCCTATAAATAATATATGATTCAATATGCTTCACACTGCAGAGTAAAATATTTAAATTGATATAATCTGCCCTTGATTATCTGCTATCAAATATTCAAATATCGTTGTACATTTACGCAGTTCATTACATCTGAAACTGTAACATTGTAGTCCCAGTTTACGTAAGTTAAAAATAGGATTGCATAATCTCCTACTCTCTTAATTTCCTTGGTAGATTATTGCAGTAAAATCTGGTCATATATGAAAGTTAGATCATTTTTTGTGCCTATCATATGTTTACCAAACATTATGTTTAGGTTTAATAAGTATTACTATGTTCTGCAACTTTGATTTTGTGAGATGAGTTTTATGATCTTCAAACAACCAGCATGCTCTCTCCCTCTCTCTCTCTCTCTCTCTCTCTCTCCATTTTCTGAAAACAGTAGAGTAATTACAATCCCAGATGTAAATTTTCATTAGAAACTCAATTCAGAGATATGGAAGATGCATTTTTTAATAGTGAAAAACTATTGTATAGCACTTGTGTTAAACATGTTAGAGCTTTGTCCAGCTGAGAAAGACATTTACTATATGCATTAATCCAGAAAATGAATTTTAATTTTAAATGCTTTGCTTTATATATCACTAGAAACCATTGTTAGTTGAAATTATCAAAGTATAATCTCATTGCATTTCTCAGTTGATATCTTATTAGTTTTGTAGTTTTTGTTTCTGTGACAACAATGAACATTTTCATTCAGAAGCTAATGTTTATTTTTAAACATCAGCATAAAAAAAATATTGGAATTCAGCATCAAATTGCTAGTAACGTGTTCTCCACAAGTCAGCATCATTTTCAAAGTCAGTGGATACGGAAACAAAAATTTCTTTTATGAAGCCTCAAGTTTTAGAAAGAGTAATGACATACATTTACATGTCAGTACATCTTTATGTTGCACATAATTGATCATTTGTAATCTCTGTCGGTCATAATTATTAGGTTTAACATTTATCTTCACTCTCATAAATTATAATTGCTGCATGTGGCTTTGCAAGTGCTCTGTCTGCAATCAGTTTGGTAGATTATTTACCTGATTAAAAAACTTGTTGCAAATCTTATCTAAAAGACAAATGCAGTAAATGATAGTTACCATCCATGAATGTTTTCAGGTGAAGGTTTTGTTTTTCATTTGTTTACTGCTTTCAATAATTTGTTAAATGTTGATCTTGGAAACATTATGGAATGTAAAGGGAAATTGTGAAATATTAGGAACCAGTACAACAAGCACTTTAATGAAATATAATTTTTTGGAAAAGGGCATCAAAGTATCACATGATGCAGAAGAAAACATGCATTTTTACATGTGGATGTACTTGCTGGTGCATGTAGTGGATAAACAGGGACATAGCAAGGCATTTGTCTCATGTAGACACTGTCCTTGGGCAAAGGTTATGGTACGTCCTAAAAAGTTAAAATATAGTATTTTGATTTGTTTTCTACATTGTAAACATTTGATGTATGCCTTAGCTTGGCCACTGAAAATAATGTTTTTATAGTATGTACAGGCATAGGTATGAAATTGATGCTTGCATTGGTCATGTTTATAGCAATGGAGTGTCCCACATCTGTTTGCTTAGAGTATCAATTATCACAGTTGAATCAAGTCAGAGAGGGGTACTATGAAATACACTACAGCAGCATCAAAATCCATGAGTGTATACCAACCAGACCCAGTGGACACCAAACACTACCTAACCCCTTTCCTCCCGTGTTGTCCATGTCGATGCATTAGAATGGTCAGCCAAATATCCATGATTTTTGTACTGTCTGTTTTAGATAATTGCCCTATAATTTCTACAGTTTAAATACGTTCAGCCATTAACATTTGATTATACCTACTTTGTGTTCAGATATGTGTAACCTGATACATTCCTTTTAATATCTAGAAATATGTAGAATATAATTTACATGCATCTGTTGAATACAATACAAATTTTACCCTTCTAATTACAACTCTAATAAGTTGGGTATATTTTCATACAGTTGAACAAAAGGTTGATGGGTATGCTAACTCTTGCCTACAGTGCTCCTATGGATATTACCTCATGTTGATTCCATGGTGTGTGTGATTGTGTGTGTGTGTGTATGTATATATATATATATATATATATATATATATATATATATATATGATTTCTTTTTCACACTGGAAAAATTTTCAGTTTGTGTCCAGTAATTATCGTATTTTTTCAAAGCCTTGTGTTTGTCATATTTTTCAAGCCAGAAATTCCAAATTTTTATTTTTTGCACCAAAATGTGAGACTGATCAATGCACTTTACTGTTCTTGCAAGAGTTGCTGCCCATTTTTATTGGAAGATGGGTGTTATATATGACAGAATTTTTTTCTTTGCAGTTAATCTTACTGATGCTTTAATGATTTATTAGAGTTGTTGCCCTTTTGGATTGAAGGATGGGTGCTATGTATGACAAAATCTTTTGACTGTAGTTAATCTTACTGATAGATTTCACTAATGCTTTCTATTAATCATGGCCTTTAATACCAAGATGGGATTTCTGACCAATCATTGTGCTTTCTTGAGTTTTATAAGAGTTGTTGCCCTTTTTTAGTTGTGCTTGGTGAAAACTCGTCACACAGTTATTTATAACTGAGGTTGTGCTATAGACTAGTCTTCATCGTTGGGTTTGGTTGGGGTAAATTACCATTCATCTAGTTACCTGTTGGCTAGATGAGGCAGTATGAATGTCTTCCTTTCAGTCCTTTTATTTCTTTGCACAGCTCTTGTGTTCAAATAATAATGTCACATACTCTTGCACTTGCACTCGCCTCTGTCTCAGTCTCTCTGATATTACATATTTCTGTGGAATCTCAGATTATGAACTGTGGAATTTAATTGAATAACTGCAAATACATGAATTTAATTTTACAAAAGTTTATAATCTTTTGACAAACCTTCATCAGAGGTTTGATATGAGGGGTGTTCGAAATGTTCTGAATATTAGTGTTATATACAACAAACTTCTTTATTAATGAACAGTACGTCACTGCATCCCCTCAAATGTACTCCCATCCATCTCTACACCTTTTTACAGTCTGACTATCAAATTATTAAATACCATTTTGAATTCATTTTTTTGGATATGTTGTTTATACACTGAAAGACTGTACTTTTAGCTGCATTTTGGCTTTCAGATCATCTACCCCTCAGTAAATCTTTGATAACAGGATTTAGCCAAAAATCACTTGCAGCTAAATCAAGGCTGTATGGATGAAGTAGCAAAGTTTGGATGCTGTGCTCCTGCAGAAAGGCTGACATGGCAATGGATTTATGCACCAGTGCATTGTTATGGAATAGATGGATACTTCAGGTCCCTGTTCGTGGATGGGTGGTTTGATAGTGTTCCACATCTTTTGGTATCACTTTAGAGGAATAAAAGTGTCCATTTACACAGCAGAGTCAGGCACAGGTAGCTGGTTGACTGGGACTTTTACATAAAAGATATTGCAGATAAAATTCTCCTGAAGTTTTACTAAGTACATTGAATAGTGGTTTCTGCTGGTCTTTCCCTGTCAAAACAAGTCAGGCTAAAATAAAAATAATATTTCACTCTTTCATATTTGGTGAGTAGATGTTTGGCAATTTCAACCAGAGTCTGTTTTTGACTTGCCATCAACAAATGCACAACCCATTTTGCCCAAATTTTCTGAGCTTCAAATGATTCTTCAGTATATTTTAAATAGCTGATGAATTAATGCCTGAGATAGTACATATATCACCATGGTGTATGGAGCATCTTCAGTTGCCTTCACAACAGCCACTTTCCACTCACCAATGACAGAAAACGGTTCTCTAGAGCATGGGTCATCTTCCATGGATTTGTAGCCATCTTTTAAATGATGAAATCACCTAAAAATTGTTGGATGTGATAGAGAATTTCATTGGTAAACTTATAGTCATCCGCAATATCAGTGGGAGACAACTCTTCTGAAATTTTATAGTATGCTCAGTAGCAAATTGTTCTCCGACAACATTTTAGGTCACTATCATTGCCTGTGTTACATCACACTCATAGATATACATGTGTCTAGTATATGGTACATACAGCTTCAGGTCATTTTAAAGAATGCTATTTGTCTATCAGTCAGTGTTAAATTTATTGAGGGATTCAAGGAAACAAAAATGTTATACTGTAATGAGAACTTTTCAGTATTCCTGGTATATTTGTAAGATCCTTGTTTAATGATAGGGTCATATTGTCCCAGGTTTGTTGAAAAACAAAAAACAGTAAGTCTGTTTCTTTTGACTGCATATGAACAAATTCAGCTTGTCGTAGGTCATGTCAGAGTTTCCAATCTGAAGTTACTGATTCCAAGTTGAAAAACGGGGCATGGGGTTAGGTATTAAAATAGGCCAGCCGCTTGTCAGAATTATGCATTTTTTTTGTTGTTCCTGGCATAAAAAGAACTCTGAATAGTTACCTGACTGATCAGTTATATGCTTCCTTGTTTTGAAAGCCAGGCCTCACCTCACACTGATGGAGGTCAAACTGACTGATTTCAAAACCCATTTTGGGTCCCAGGTTACTGAGTGGTGTAAGGCACTCACCAGAACAGATCACTGACATCTCACTTTTGTCTGCTGGGGTTCCAGTCTTAGCTCAGCCAATATGGGTAAATGAAACAGCTTGCCAGTAGCTTTCTGTGGGTGGATGGTTCTTCCAGGGTTTTTCTCCAGGTTCATCTTCCACCAAATATACTGTCCACAATGCGTAGCCTATGATGTGCTAAAATAATGGTGTTAAAACCACAAACCATATTCAAAACCTGTCATTCACACCTTCATATCATTGTTAAAGATTTGCATGGGAGATATCTTGTGAGAATTGCAGATCTTTGTCTATTTCTGGCTGCTTGACACTGTTTATAGTTAAAATCAGTTGGAATTCTTATCACAGTAATTCACATCTCACATAATGTTGAATAGTAATTGCCATATTTTGTTATAACCAATTCATCTGTATATTTGTGGTTGATGAGAAATAAATTTCAAAATAACTATGCACAATTAGTTTTCGGATTTTTTTCTTTGATATATTGACACTGCATGTAAGGTAATAAATGTTGGATGTTCTCTAATTGTGTTTCAGGCAGAAAAAGAGCATGAAGATCAGCTTGGAGAGAGCCGGTCAGACTAAAGAAGTAGATGAAAGGAACCTCTTCCATGGCACTGACTCCTTGAACACTGTGCGAGGAATCTGCACCAACAGTTTTGACTTCCGTGTTTGTGGCAAACATGGTACAGTGTATGGGAAGGGGGCTTATTTCGCTCGAGATGCCAAGTACAGTCACAGCTACACAAATAGTTCCAGTACTACAGGTGATAGGTACATGTTTTTGGCTAAGGTGTTGGTAGGGGAGTATACTACTGGTTCATCCAGCTATACAAGGCCCCCAGATAAACCAGGAGCTACAGCACACCAGCTGTTTGACTCATGCGTTGACGATGTAAACAATCCTGCCATATTTGTGGTCTTTGATTTGAAACAATGTTATCCAGAATATCTTGTCTGTTATAAAAAGGTTGAAGAGTTATCTGTAAGGGAGGCAACCCCAGTTAGACCAAACAAAAATGTAACACCATATCCCAAAGTCCAGATTCAGCCCTCCACTTTGCAAAATACATCAGTTCAGCCTTCATCAAGTATCCACAAAAGTTCCTCGTTAGCAGAGACATCCCTTCATAGGTCCACTACTACTACAGGTAGTTTCTCCGACAATATCAGCTCTCGTCCTGTTTACTCTCCTCCTCTGTCCCCTCGTAGGTCATCTGAAACCTCTGGCAGCCAGACATTACACCAAAGACGGGGCCAAGGAGTAGATGATATTGAGGCTAGAGGTAATCAGGCAAGTTACTATGTCAGAGAACCATCAACTAAACAAGAAACCTGTTGTCTTCAGTAAAGGTGTTGTGGCCCTGGGGTTTGTTTAGATTGTTGACTGGGGCTTAAAAATACTTCAGTAGAATATGTCATATTTGATTGTCAGCATGTGTTAGTTGCATTATCAGCTAGTCAATCATTTCTCAGTCACCTGATAACTCTAGCAGTCAGAGATAGTGGCTGTGGAGTAGATGATATTGATGGCAGAGTTAATTAGGCAGGGTGTTCTGTCAGAGATCACTCTGTTTAATAAAAAACTTATTATATACAGGAAAGGTGTATGCCCTGTTTTTATTTATTAGTGACTTCACTTCTTGGGGTTTGAAAAATGCTTCATTATAATCTGATATATTGATGAACCTTGCTGCTTTGATAATAGATATAGAATTGACCAGCAGATATTGTTCATTTCTTAAAATATCATTGTTTCTTCTTTAGAAAAGTTTGTTGTGTGCAATAAAGGGCATTTGACCCACAGATCTTTGATTGTTGCCTGCATTTTCTGGGCTTTAGAAATGCTTCAGTTTAGTATTAATACCATAAGTCCGAAAGCAAACAACATTGACCCTGTTCTGTCATTGCATATTGTGCTAGCTGATCAGGGTCTGTATTTGTTTGTTCTGCTTACTCCTACAAATTGCAGAGACCCAGATCTGCTGATGCACTATATGACAGCAGATCTGGATCTGTGTAATTTGCAGTTTGACTTGTCTTATAAGTGCGTATATATGGTATTATATGGTCTGACACTGTAAGCAAATGACAGAAAGTATAGATTAGAATTGCAACAGATGTTATCATTCAGTGAAAGAATGAGAGTCACATATGCATTGTAAATTATGCTTAGCCGTGTGTACAAGTCACCATGAATCTCCATGCTTTTGGTACCAGTTTTATACTGAAAACAAAAATTCATTAATTTTTGTGAAGTACCATTGGTTCTTTTGGTGTTTGCTGTGAGGCTTTGCATTTGAAATTTCACGGTTAAATGCTTACTTGAGTAGCCAATTAATTTTAAATGATTAAATATTAATTGAAAAAAAAAAATGCTTGAAATTAAATCGTCATTGATGCTATTGGTGGAAAATGTGTTATTTTAATCATTTCATTGACCAATCAGAATCATTGATTGATTAATATGCCATTGTGTACAGTATCTGAAACTATCGGTATCTTGAAGTTTGAGGAATTGGTGGAAATGATCATTGCTGGAAATGTCTCCAGCAAATGCTCTTTATAAACCGGAGAAATTATAATTTCATTGAAAAGGTTGCAAAGGTGATAATGATGTCAGGTGGTAATGTATTGTTTCATGTACATGGTACATGTACAGCGATAACATAAGATTTCTTACAGTTACAGAATTAGTTCATTACTTCAGATATGGTGGTAAATAAAAGATTTCCTGCAGTTACAGAATTAATGCCTTGCGTCATGGAAAACAGTTGAAACATGGACATTTCATTCTGATAAAGTACATCATTTTTCTTGTGTACTTTCTTTTGTTATGAAATGTTAAACCAAGAGTGAAATGAGGAGTAAAACTGGCATTATAACGCAGATGTTCTTTTGTGAAGTCATACATAATGCACCAGTAAGTCTTATTGTAGTATAGAGACATTGGAATGTAAGTCATATGTTGCACACCAGCAAGTCTTATTGTAGTATGGAGACACTGGAATGTGAAGTCATATGTAAGACACCAGCAAGTCTTGTGGTAGTATAGATACACATTGGAATGTGAAGTTATATGTAACACACCAGTAAGTCTTATGGTAAAATGGAGATATTGTAATGTGAAGTCACATGTAACACACTAGCAAGTCTTAGGTTAGTATAGAGACATTGGGATGTGATGTTATTTGTAACACACCAGTAAGTCTTAGTGTAGTATGGAGACATTGGAATATGAAGTCACATGTAACACACCAGCATGTCTTAGGGTAGTATGGAGACATCAGAATGTGAAGTTACATGTAACACATCTGCAAGTCTTAGGTTAGTATAGAGACATTGGAATGTGAAGTCACATGTAACATACCAGCAAGCCTTAGGTTAGTATAGAGACATTGGAATGTGAAGTCACATGTAACACACCAGCAAGTTTTAGGTTAGTAAGGATACATTGGGATAGTGTTTTAATACTGTAAATAAGATGATTTGTTGTTGTTTTCTAATTTCTTATGTTTTGCTTTGTTTTGGTTTTGGAACATTATTGGCTTTACTTTTTTAATTGGACAGTTATTCATTTAGTCATTACTAACCTTTGTTGGTTTGATCTCCCTGACATGTGACCAGGCTACATAATTAGCAAATATCAATCCATACTTATGTTTGTATATTGAAGAATCTTTGAATGAAAACCCATAAAATTAAAACAAAATAAAAACAAATAAGCCTGGAGTTTTCATTGCATTACTTTTAATCAGGTCTTCTCTGAAATGCTTTGGAATGGGATGGAACTTTTTTAGTGTAATGGAGGTGGTTTGCTGAAGGCAGTGAAATACAAAGAGATATTTACAAAATAGAAATCAGTAAAAAGTACATGAGAGGTGTACTTAAAGAGTTAGAAGTGAAGTTGTACTGCATGTTAAGTTGAAGTTGAGAAGATATTTAGAATATGAAAGACTTTGGTTCAAATGGAGTTAAGATGATCTGCTGTGTAGTGGATAAAGTGGCATGTATGAATTCATGTACAGACTGTGAAATGAGTAATTTTACCAGTAACAAGAAAATGAAATGCTAACAATTTGAAAATTAATGCAAATGAAATGAAATTATCTCAATTGAAATTGAAATGCAGAATGAATACTAAAATATGACGAATGCCTTTTGAAGAAAATGGAAAGCACAAATGCAAAACATGGAATGCAGAACAATGAAATGATAAACAAAAACTGAATGAAATGCAGATGTATTTCATGAATAGATTTTTTAAAAAAAATTTCAAGCTGCTACTAAATTTACATATTTGAAGGCACTGCAAGTTTTTGCATTTTACAAGCTGAGAAATTTTTCTTCTTGAAGCAAGACAAAAAAAACTCTTAAATATGATGATGTCATCACTGGTGGTTGTATTTGTTTGAATAAAACAATTAAAAAAACAATTGTAGTAACAGATGCTCTACAACAGTATAATAGTATTTTTAAACTTGCTTCAGTTGTGATTATATTTTAATTTGTTGTAAATTCGGTGCTGTCTGTATTTTTTGGAAAAAAATTATATTAAGTCACACTTTTGGCAAGTCAAGATATGAAACCATAGTTCTCTCCCTTGTTTGAAAACTGAACATCCAGATTCGGCGAATGAATTTCAGATTACTTCCAAACTAGTGAAAATTAAAGGAGACAGTGGATGAAAGTGATAAATGTAAAATCTTAATGCATTTCAGACACTGAAAACACAAAAATGACAAAACAATGGATGAAATTCAAGTGAAATGCAGATTTGGTCAGATTACCCATTTCAAGGCCTACTTATATAATTCATGCTCTGTATAATTCATGCATTTACATATTGTTAACTTTTCAGAGTAATACTGCTAATACTGTTGATCTGTTAATCAGATCATTAATTATCACTTGGAATAGTTTCAGCTGCCTACTTAGCATAGCCATATTTCACTAGCATATTCATATGTGTTATTATACATTTAACTAGCATATCCATGTCAGTATACCTTTCTCTAGCATGTCCATATGTGTCAGCATACATTTCACTAGCATATTCATATGTGTTATTATATGTTTAACTAGCATAACCATGTCAGTATACCTTTCTCTAGCATGTCCATATGAGTCAGCATACATTTCACTAGCATATTCATATGTCATTATATATTTCACTGGCATATTCATGTGTCATTATACTTTTAACTAGCATATCTATGTGTCAATATACCTTTCTCTGGCATATTCATATGGTATCAGCATACATTTCCCTAGCATATCCATGTGTCAGTATAAATTTCCCTAGCATATCCATGTCTCAATATACATGTCACTAGCATATTCATATGTGTCAATATCAGCATACATTTCGCAAGCTTAATAGATTGTATACTAAGAGTATCATAGTGTCTGCTTTTGTGCATAGGTGCTGTTAGGCAGTGGTGTATATCTTGTATGCAAGGTTGGCTCTCATCTACCAGGGGTCATGCTACCAGGCGAAGTGGGCGACTAAGTCGCCTAAAAAATGTAAACTTCGCCTTCTTCTGTTAGGAAAGCGAAAACAACTTCGCCCTGTGATTTTTTAGAGGTATATTTTTGAGATACCTTTTGAGATGCCCCCTCGCCTTAGGAAGGTTTATTCTAGTATTGTGTTGTAGCGAAAGGTATTCTTCAAGCCATCAGTAGCTAGGCCTAATTTTGATATCAATTACGCTGAGAAACAAACTCTCGCACATTCATAGGCATGTGTTTTGATAGCTGATTGACCATTAACCATTTCCCGAGTTGGCAACTAGGTCCCTATGACTACCCAATTTACGCATGTTATGCTTTGATGATTAAAACATACAGATTTCTGTTTCGAAACTATAACAGTAGTATGTATATAGTAATTTGTGTTTTAAGAATAAAATCTGTGATCTGTATATTTTAATTGCCTCTTGTATACTATTTCGTCATAAAATTAATTTGAAACTGTAAGTGTACCAGTAACGGGGAAAAAATGGCGGACATCTCTATGTCTGGGAAGTACCAGTTTATTAGATTGACTGTTTTCGTAAATCATCGAGCAAATATATACAGAAAAATATACATTTCATAGAAAGCAAAGCCTAGGTATTATGTTATTTAGCCTAAGGTTTAACTTTAAAATGCAATTATATAGGTCAGAAACATATGAAACAATGCCATTTTGTGGAAGTGGCAAGAAGTGTTGTAAGGTCAAAGTTATTTTCTGACTGGACTCATATTTGTGAAAATACGGGAAAAAGCTGCTAAGCAGACAATATTTAATCAGTGCCTAAATTAATACAAGTATGTAGACAAATAAATAAACCATAAACTCCGATGGCCTAGTTACGGTAATGTTTTATCCAAAACAAAGAAACGAGGACACGTGTGTATTTACCCTCATGTACATGGTACAGGGGTTGTGTCAAAAACGTTTAGAAATCTTTGAAAGTGCCATTATTGTGAACTTTTAAAAAGTATATAAAAAATAATACAAAAATATATTTAAAAAATTGATTAAGGGTAGTTGATTAAGCATTTTTACCAACTTGCAATTACAGTAATGTAATCTAGTTACTCAGTTAAATTTTGTTACAATGCAGTTTCTATTATTCTCTTTTAGTCATATGGCCAAAATAACTAAGAAAATTTTTGACTAGAAAATAAAGTATTGATTAAATCCAATGTGTGAATACTGGGAAATAGAGGGCATAATTTAAATAAGAGAACACACATTATATATATATATATATATATATATATATATATATATATATATATATATATACATATATATATATATATATATATATATATATATATATATTGCGTTTCTTGCTTCGCATCCACATCTCCCTGTTGAGCTCTCACTTCTCCCTGTTCAGTCCAAAAGGAGAAGTCACTTCTCCCTAAAATTCAAGTCTAGCTTGACCCCTGATCTACCACATAAAAATAAAAGGAGGGGATAGCCTTGTACAATGTTGTGTAAACATTAACTTATAAAAGGACTGATCATTTTTAGTTGACCTGTACAAAGTAGAAGAGCACCATTGTATTCACCCTGGTGTCATTATCAGTGACTGTATCAAAGTGTATATACAGCCTTGCTACATTTCATTCATCCTTTTTTCTATTGTATGTATCTCATGACCAAAGTTTCTCTGCTTACATAGAAGGTCCATTCAGACCAGGGCCTTTGAATGTAAAAGTAAATTTCTTATTCGGTAGTCAACTTTCCATTTAAATGACTATGCAGTGTCTATTGCAGTGGGTTACCCTCGGTAGGTTAATTATGTATTGAACATATGAATAAGTATAGGAATTACGTGAATGGACTGCATGCATCTTGTGCAATCCCCCAGCTGTAAGTGGTTAATCAGGGTAATTCTAATGCATGAATTGTGCTTTCAAATAATAGTTATACTCCCGGGTAAAGTATGACTTATAGGGATGGACAATAAGATGTTTTGAAGCCGATTTTAAGCATAGTGATTTTTGAAAAGCAAGAACAACAAAATTATTTCCCTGGTTTATGTTAGCTGATCATAATGCCTATACTTTAATATCATGTTTTCTCCAGGACACACGATAACACAAATTCCAACTGAAATTAATGAATCCCTTCTTAAAAATTAGACCAGCACATGAAAATCACATTCAGTCACTATTCTGAGAGTACATTTAACCCTGTAGCATCAACTAATATTAACAATGCTCAATTTGGACATATTAACACTTGACTTATAGATCAATGGCCATAATCAAACATTTGCCATGTGATTTGTTGCAAATAAGCAGAGAGATGCTTTCATATATTATGTAGTTGTTATTGTGAAGAAATCACTAAATAGAAAAAAAATGTTCTCTTTTATTGTTTTATGTTTTTATGTCCTGGCATAAGGGACACAATTTTCTTGTTGAGATCATTTTAGTCAGAATCTGTTTTTTGCATGATAATTAATGTTTACAATTGCTACGAATGTAGCACTCAGTGGGTGATAATCTGCTATGCTTCTTTATCAGAAGGTTGTGGGGTCAAACCCCAGCCAAGTCATACCAGAGACTTATAAAAATGGTACTAGCAGCTGCCTCACTTGGCGCTCAGCACTAAGAGGTTAGTGTTAGGACTGGTTGGCCTGGTGTCAGGATAATGTGACTGGGTGGGACATCATGCTACATGTCTGCGGCATGATGCCCCAGTGCTAGACATCACTATAAACTGCCATACTGCAGACATTGTAGTGATATGACTGAAAAAATAGTTAAAGCTGCTTTAAAAATCTAAATCACACACACACACACACACACACACACACACACACCTGTGTAGAGATTTCCTTGGATTTTTTTATGAATATGCATAATTCTGCTTAACCTATCACTGCAAACACAAATATTTCTGATCTGTGTGACCCAACATGACTTTTCATGCTGTTTGGATAAGCCAATCAAAGGTTCTCTTCAAAGTACAGTTACATATTGATCAATAAAATGGGTACTTTCATTGATGATTGTTACATTATGTTGTTGATGGCTTCTTTTTGTTTATGCTTACTCATGAAAAGTGAAGAAATCACAGCACAGGTAGCCATGGGTGGTAAAGGAGTAAAGCAGATTATTGCCCATGGCTTGTAATGATGTATTGTTACTAGAGACTTCTAAAAGCTTCTTGTATGTGAGTTATGTAATTATTGATTGTACATTGGCAATATTTATAGATGGGAAGAACTGAGCTGAAACTGTATGCATATATCATTTTCAAAAGTCGTGGGCTATGGCTAGCCAAGTGACAGTTATGAGTTTTCCTTTGCACCAGTGCAGTTCCAGGATAGATGTGTTGTTCTTCATGTGCATGGATAATCGTCTGCAGATTTTCTCTTTCAATTACCATAACTTCTGTTTTTGGTTGATATTGGAGCTAGATCATTATTCAGGAGATTGCCAATAAAGCCAAAGATCATTGCTCATTACTAAATTTAAGTGCTGTAGAGTGAGTTTGATTGTCTTCCTCCATTGTCACCATTTTCCTCCTGCATGTATTTGTTCAATATGGACGGGTGTTCCCTGTGTAGAGGGTAAAATAATCATCATTATATGAAAACCCATATGTGAATATGTCCCAATATGTCCCATATGGAAAGGTGCTGTTTATATAGACATTAAAATAATCAAAAATGAAAAAGGAACCTGTACATGTATTTGTCCCATGTGGACAGGTGTTGTTTATATAGAGGTTAAAATAATCATAAGTATATGAAAAGGAACTTGTACAAGTATTTGTCCCATATGGAACGACTGCTCCGGTGGCCTAGTGGTTAGAGCGTCCGCCTTGGATGCAGGAGGTCGTGGTTCAATCCCTGGCTGAGTCATACCAAAGATTTACAAAAATGGTACTTACAGCTGCCTCGCTTGGTGCTCAGCATTAAAATGTTAGTGTTAGGACTGGTCGGCCTGGTGTCAGGATAATGTGACTGGGTGGGACATCATGCTATATGTCTGCGGCATGATGCCCCAGTGCTAGACATCACTATAAACTGCCACACTGCAGACATCATAGCGATATGACTGAAAAATTGTTAAAGCTACGTTAAAAATCCATCACAACCACAGCTGTCCCATATGGACAGGTGGCCTTTATGTAGAGGGTAAAATAATCATTAGTATAAGAAACACAACCCATATATGTATTTGTCCCATATGGACAGGTGCTCTTTACAGAGGTTAATTGGAATAAAAAAATTAACCCATACATGTATTTGTCCCATATGGACAGGTGCTATTTATATAGCAGTTAAAATGGTCAACAGTATAAGTAAAGGAACCCATGCATGTATTTGTCCCTTAGGCACAAGTGTTCTTTATATACAGGGTAAAATGGTAATCGATATAAGAAAAATAATTCAACATGTATTTTTCCCATATGGACAGGTTCTGTTTATATAAAAGTTCAAAAAATCATCAGTATAAGAAAAGGAACCAATGTAGTTGTTGGTTTATGAGCAGGTGTCATTTATATGAACATCAAATGGCTTTTAAAAAAATAAAATATACTGAAAACTTTGTACATAAAAAATGTATGAAACATGATGCATTTTAATTTATTTCCATGATTTTCTTTTTGTTGTATATGTACCTACAGGTGTAGCATTCTGTATGCTAATAATGCATGAATATGTGGAGCAGCCTCAAAATTGCCCCGACTGTGTGAAGATTTTGAAAACAAGAGGGCAGATACTCCAAAACTGTGCTTGTTTGTGGTTTATTTGTGCTCTTGTCTATAACAGTTTTGTTTATGCTGTGCTAAGATGGAAATTTGTAATACAGTCTGCCAACAAAAATGTGGTCTTTCAAGACAAGTGGTCTGTAATTAGAGGTCATACATTTTGTCAAACAGTTGATCTTGCATGAAAAATCAAATAATGGTCGTAACAGTTGGGTTTTATTGTTTGACAGTATGAATGTATAAACATTTTATGACTTTTAAAAACAAAATGAAAGATAATACTTTTACCTGCCACTGTAATCAGATTAGAGCCATATTGTTAGAAGGATGCAGACAGTATATGTAAACTTTAACAATTGTTTTTGTGGAGCATATCATATGTGTTGTGCATAATGTCAAACATTGACATATTGTATGTATGGTGCATAATGTCAGACATTGACATATTGTATGTGTGGTGCATAATGTCAAACATTGACATATTGTATGTATGGTGCATAATGTCAAACATTGACATATTGTATGTCAAACATTGACATATTGTATGTGTGGTGCATAATGTCAGACATTGACATATTGTATGTGTGGTGCATAATGTCAAACATTGACATATTGTATGTGTGGTGCATAATGTCAAACATTGACATATTGTATGTATGGTGCTTAATGTCAGACATTGATGTATTGTATGTATGGTGCATAATGTCAAACATTGACAAATTGTATTTGTGGTGCATAATGTCAAACAGTTGATCTTGCATTAACATAACATGTAGTATCCACTATGAAAATTATGGTAATTATTCAATGCCACCTATGTGATTTTTAGCATCTCACATCAATTTGTGGAATAATATTAACAGTTTACATCCATCTGTTCATCAGTCTCTCCACCCAGCCATTATAACCAGAATTGCTCAGCAACAATTTCACATTGTTTCAAGTCATTTTTGGTGGTTGAATATTCCTTTTACATATAGATGTGACTTAGGTTCATCTTTTCAAGCCCAAGTTCAACAGAGTTATTGCTCTGCCTCTATCAATATTATCTCCACTTCAGCAGAAACTTGTAACCAGTATAACTTGGGAACCAGTTAACATATTTTGATACAATGTGGGATGTACATTGTCTCATACTACTTGATGCACCTTTAATGGGTTCTGTCAAGTCACCTCCTTTTTTAACAGAGTATGGGTCCCTGATAAATAACTTCATATCTTCTTTGAGATTGTTACATGTTATCTGCACAACTCTGCAACCTTACACATAATTTGGTTGGTGTAATGCCTGTTACGAATAAATATGCCTTTTAAAGTTATCAGCTTTTTAGGTCCAGCTGAGATGAAGCTTTTGCCCTTTGTTCATCAGTGTCATATCTCTTTCAAAGCATATCATTGCAACCAGTTTAGCTTAGAAGTATTCAGCATTTCAGGTACAGTTTGATGTGTACATTGTCTCATAGACTTAAATATCCCTTTTATGGGTTTTGTCTCATCAATTCCATTTTCAATATGGCCTTTGACCATGTCAGCTTCATATATTTTTTTTTGTAACCAGCATAGCTCTGAGACTTTTCAGCATCTTCTGATACAGTTTGGAATGAACATTGTCTGATAGACTTGCATGTGTTTTAAAGGAGTTTAGTCTTATTTAGAAGAGCTATGGCCTGATTGTGTTTCCTCCTTACTTTGGGTTTGGTTAGATCACTTCAACAAAATTTCTTGCATTTCAAACCAAATTTGGCATGCGGCTTCAAACTGATTAGGCCATGAGTGAATTTGATTTCCATAAATCCATAACATTATTTACAATAATTATGGCCACTGCTTGCATATTTCTCATGGCTTTGGTTTCTGCAGCAAAACTTAAATAAGCTTTGTTGCATTTCAGCCATGGCATGATGGCATTGATGAGCCCTCGAATGAGTTTGACTTCAAGTGTTCCACATTCTCATTTGGAAGAGTTGTGGCCCCTAATTGCCTGTCCACCTAACATTGCTTTACTAAGGCATATTGCATTTCATCCACAGTTATTATGTATCTTTATATTGATGATACTTTGTAATGTATTGCATTTACAGCATTTGATGTTATGTTGAAGAATTATAGCCCCTGAATATCCATCTTCTTAAAAAACAATTTCTTTTTTTAAGGCCCTGCCTCTAAAATTATTGAGATTGTGGCTTTTGTGAGGTCTTAATTACTGTTGGTTCTAGTTGGATATAGGCAACAAATTGAAATGCCAAAACAATGAGACATGCACAAAAAGAAATGCAAATATAGCAAAATATATTTTCAAGGTTTTATCAATTTTGTAATCTTGTTGGACCTGTGCTGTTTTAGTGACAACTCTGTTAGCATAATTGCACAAAACCAGTTGGACATAAACAAGTGAAATTTGGTAGTCATATTTGTATGCAATAGAGAAAACCTGATTTGATTTGTATGCCGATAAAGAAATATTTCATTGTTGTAAATTTTTTAGCTTGTTGGATTGTTGGACACATACCTTTTGATGTTACTTTGTTGGCATTATTACACAAAAACTGCTTGAGATAGTTGAAATATTTGGGAATATATTTTTATGCATACATTATTGCATGACTAGATTTGCATCTACTAACAAGTACTTTTTCTATTTTTCACATTTTGTGTTCTTGTACTTTTTGGACTGTAGTAAGGGAATACATGTTTTAGAAAATTAAAGTCTAGTTTTTTACCCATAAGTATTTGTATACCTGGAAAAGAATGAAAAGTATTTTTACAAAATTGTAAAATAGAAGGATGGTTTACATAGTAGTGTGATTCCTATACCATCATGAAAGATCATAATATCTTTTGAGCATCTTGTCTATTGTTTACATTTGTATTACTGCTGTATATATTTGCTTGACATATTGAAGTTATTGATCAACTGTATTTATCCATAAATCAAATGGACACAAATATTAAAAATAGTAATTATTTTGAATAATCAAATGAAATTGAAGATGGTTTATATGAATACTTTCATACTTAATAATCCATTGATTTATTTGTGTGATATTCTGTAAAATGTGAACTGTTTTGAAGTATGTACTCAAATTACTCAATACACCTTGGTGCAGTTGGTTACTCTTCAGTGTAGGAAAGCATTTTTGGTCTGCTCAGATAATGGAAAGCATGGCTGAAATATCTATATCACATCATGCATAAAGGTAACTACATTAATGTCTGATTCCAAAGAGTAACTTAGCTTTCTGAGTTGGACAATTTAGGCAGAGTGTTCAGAGTGCCATCAGATAAGATTTTGAAAAGAAACGTTCATCTAAAATCATAAAATTGTTATCTGCAGTTGGATTCTCTTTTTGTCTAGTAGATCTGTATGACTTGTTTTCAATGTTAATGTTGAATCCATCAGAAAACTAAATGACAAAATGTTTGGCAGAATTTATGGTATTAAGATGAATCAAGTGCACAGCATTGAGTTAGATGCACAGATTACCAGAAAAATGACACAACCATAAAGGTTCAAGCACTATAAAAATTGTGAATCACATAATGAAAATATTAAAATCACTGAGGACTTTATGAAAATATGTAGTTGTCAAACCTACTTCGCAGAAAGCTTGACAAAGTGATCACTTCAGTACCAGTGTGTGTGTGTGTACATTTTTATAACTGTAATATCCAATCAGCTATCATGATTGTAAAGGTCGTTGTTGAAGTGTTGAAAGTTTTTACATTAAGCTCAGGTATTAAAGTTCACTTTCTAGAGAAATTAAAGCAGACAAGAAAAAATGTCTCTCACACTAAATGTAGCAGTTGTTAAGGTCAAACATTTCATTTTGATGTTTCTTGCACATACTTCCAGTCAAGCTGCTTTTTAAACTTCCAATCTCAAGAACATAAGTACCTTTTATTTCTTGACTCCAGTTTTTTTTTATTTTTCAATACCATAATTGTCACATTTTACCATCTCTATTCATTGTATTAGCACATTTTGAAATAGCATCATATTAAGAGCTGCTCTTAAGTAAGTAAATATAGAGCACTGTAGAAAACCCTCAAGTCTATATGGTCATGATTTTCAAATCTCTCCAACTCTTACTATATTGGACTTAACTATGTGCCATAACTCTCAGTATATTTACTACTGCCATGCTAAGGGAGACAACTGTAGGTGGCTAAATAGGGTTGTTGTTTCTGCAATGAGGTGTATTGAATAGTTATGTTGATTAGATTTAATGAAAGAACTACTTCAAACAGTCTAATATGTAAATGTAGTGACGTGTTTTTGTTTTTATTGTTTGTGGTTTTTTTTCTTGTTCTGTTCAAGAATTTGGTTCATTCCTGTGCTTGTTTGCAACTTTTTTATTCTCTTGGCATTGCATGGGGCTTACTGTAGGAGAAAACATTTTAAATAAAACTTGAAATATTATTAAATATGGATAGTGACATTTTGTCTCTGCCTCTTATATTTGTTACGTGTCTTAGGTTCGTACAAAGTAACAAAGAAAAGAGTGAAGCCAACAGGCTTTGTAAAATTTAACAAAAATAATTTATTTCCTTAGAAAACAAGGTAAAAATATGAAAAAGGACTTACGGTTTATGAATAAAATTCAAACATTAATCCAATAATTAAAAATATAAGTCCTATCACAAAAAAGTTCTAATTGAGTCAAAGTTCGAATCCCGATGAAGTTCCAAGATGGAAGGCGATGACGTCCTCTATAACATGTTTTGTCAACAGTTCCTTGTTGAATTATATGAATCAAGAATAATATTCCGGCTTTAGAATTCCGAATAATTTCCACTAAATGTCTTTGTCCAAGAATTATGATGATCACTGGTATTTTTCAGGGAATATAAATTATTAAATCCAAAAAGTAGAAGAATTTTAAATCAAACTGGCATCAACATTAAAATCACCTTGAGCTCTGAAGAAATTACGACTAACTTAAATCGCTGAGATGTACTAAACCCAACTAAAAACGCAATTTCAGACCCGCGTGATGGGTCACGTGGTCACTTAGTTTGAATGGCGTAGTAAGACCATAGGCCGGCTGACACGTACGCCATGGACGAAATTTGATTCTACTGAACGAATCTTAAGATTGAATAAAAATTAAAAAAAAGGTTGTCTACATGCAAGCCAAGTATGACCTTGATCATGACCAAGGATTTTCACTCTAGGAAAGAAATAAAAAAAAGTTGTTTACCAGTTTAATATCAAGGTCAGGAACAAAGTCAGCTAAAAATACAATGTAGCAACAAACTGCGTATTTATCAGGCTAAAAAAAAAACTGAACTGAAATTTACTGGAAAGAAAATGTCAAATCCAGTGAAGAAAGTTAACATTACAATAACATGTAATGAAATAAAAATAAAATAACAAATTTAAAACTAACACACAAGTAATGAAATTACATATATGTAACACTTCCCCCATAAAGAAAAAGATTTATAAAATAAAGTTTTCTTTTTACTATATGTTAATTATACGTGAGGTAAAATTTTTTTACATAAGAACTCTTATGAATTATACAAAGTATACATAAAATAATATTTCTATACACAGGAAAGTGCATCTGCAATTATATTATCTTTTCCCTTGATGTGGCTGATGTCAAGATTATATTCCTGTAACAAACTCCACCTTAATAATCCTTGATTTTTATTTTTCATCTTGTCGATGAAAGTCAGGAGGTTGTGATCACTATACACAACAATTGGAGAAGGAGCTGAACTAAGGTGAACTTCAAAATGTTGTAATGCTAATATTAAAGCCAAACATTCCTTCTCGATTGTTGAGTAATTTCTTAGAGAAATAGCACACCGGATGATCAACACCATTTCTATTTTCTTGAATCAATACTGCCCCAACCCCAACATCACTTGCATCAAGAGATAGTTAAAAAGATTGACTGAAATTTGGAGCTGTTAGAACTGGTGCACCTTTAAGTATGGCCTTTAACTTGTCAAAAGCCTCCTGACATTTTTCAGTCCAAAGAAACTTGTTTTTCTTGCTCAATAAATTTGTCAGGGGTTCAGCAATATTAGAAAAATTGGAACAAAATTTCCGATAGTATCCAGCCATACCTAAAAATCGCATCAGTTGCTTTTTACTGACAGACACAGGGAAATCAGAGATAGCCTTGACCTTAGTATCCATAGGTTTAACTTGTCCATGTCCCACAGTATGTCCTAGAAAAGTTACAGAAGCACGGCAGAAGTCACTTTTAGATAAATTGATTGTCAAACTTGCATCAGTGAGTCTGTCAAAGAATTTCCGAATTGTTGCTAGATGTTCTTTCCAGGTGTCGTTGTAGATGATGACATCATCGATGTAAGCATCACAATTATCTAGACCAGAGGTAATCATATTCATCAAACATTGAAAAGTACTTGGCGAACCATTCATCCCGAATGGCAATAATTTATATTGATAGAGTCCATCTGGGGTCACAAATGCTGGAATTTCCTTTGCCCTTTCCGTTAGTGCAATTTGCCCAAATCCTTTCAGAAGGTCAAACTTGGTGAAATACTTGGCATTTCCAATTTTGTCAATACAGTCATCGATTCTTGATAATGGAAATGAATATGTTTTTATCACACTGTTCGCCTTCCTATAATCAGTGCACATATGGAAAGTTTTATCTGGTTTTGGAACAAGTATACATGGTGAACTCCAGTCACTTTTACTGGGCTCTATGAAATCATTCTCCAGCAAATACTGAATTTCCTTTTTCAAGTATTCCTGTTTGAGAGGGTTCATCCTGTATAGGTGTTGTTTCACAGGTTTGGAATTTACAATTTCAACGTCATGAAAAATTTTGTTTGTCCTCATAGGAACATCTGGAAATAAGTGCTCATATTCAAATAATAACTGCTTATGTTCATTCCTTTCTTCTTATTGCAAATGTGAAAGATTCTGGTCCAGATTATTCATAATTTCCGAATTCCGAAGATTTGTCACTCCAAAATCAGAAGATACTGATTGAATTCCTTCACTTAAATCCTCAGTGAGTGGGACAGATACAAATAAATTAATTGCATGATTTACCTGGTAATCTCTCAATATACTTCTTTAACATGTTTATGTGGCAAAGTTGTTTTTGTTTTCGCCTCCCAAGAGTATTTATGATGTAATTTAAATCATTTACTTTCTTTTCAACCGTGTACGGACCATAATACTTGGCCTGAATGGGATTTTGTGGAATGGGCAAGAGAACTAGAACTCTATCAACAGGCTGAAAACTCCTTTCCTTTGAGTTTTTATCATACCTTAATTTCATTTTTGACTGTGTAGAGTGCAGATTAGCTCTTGCGACCTCACAAGCCATTGACAACTTATGCTAAAAATTAGAAACATAATCAAGAAGATTAAATTCAGTATCTTCAGTAGAAAGAGGTTTCTCTTTCAACAACTTCGATGATCCACGCACAGTGTCCGAAAACTAGTACAAAGGGACTGAATCCTAAAGTTTCTTGACTCCCTAACAGCAAACAAAAGTAAATGAATGCCTTCATCCCAATCTTTACACGTATCAAAGCATATGATCGAATCATATTCTTTAAAGTCTGATGAAATCTTTCTAAAGCCTCTTGGCTTTCAGGGTGGTAGGCAGAAGATTTGAATTGTTGAGTGCCTAATTCATACATAACGTGCTGTAAAATTCCCGACATAAAATTTGACCCCTGATCCGATTGGACAGATTTGGGAAGGCCAAACTGAGTAAAAACATCTTTATCAAAGCTTTTACTATAGTTTTAGTTTTAATATTCCTCAAAGGAATTGCCCCTGGGAATCTTGTTGACGCACACATAATGCTCAAAAAGTATTGGTTGCCTGACTTGGTCTTAGGTAAGGGACCAATACAATCTACCATAATTCTGCTAAATGGTTCGTCAAATGTAGGAATAGGTTGCAGATTAGCCTTAGGTATCTTCTGATTGGGTTTTCCTACCATTTGACAAGTATGACAAGATCTGCAGTATTTACAAACATCACTTTTGATTTTTGGCTAATAAAAGTGAGTCAAGATCTTGTGATAAGTCTTATTAATCCCTCAATGACCAGCCAGAGGAGTTTTATGGGCCAGACTAAGTATTTCCTGTCTTAAGATTTTGGAACTACAATTTGAAAGTTCACAGACCACTCGTCACCAGCAGGTACCTCAGGAGGTCTCCATTTTCTCATAAGAATTCCATTTTTAATGAAACAACAGACAGGTACTTCAGTGGCTTCAGTTTCGCTAACGGCCCTCTGAAACAAACAGGAGATCTCAGGATCTTTTCCCTGTTCGACGACAAGTGATTGTCGTTTGTCACCCTGATTAGATAAACGAGAATGAGTAGTTAAAAGAGGATCACTGATCAATACCTTTTGATTGATCCAAACAAGGAGTGAAAGTGACCTCATCAAAAGCTTGACCAATACATGTGTCAGCTAAATGAATACTTTCCTTATCAAAATCATTCTCAAGAGCTTTCTTTGCCATAACTCGAGTAACTGCACAAGTTGGGTATAAATCAGGGAATTCTTTTTCAATAGGATCAACATTCTGATCCAAATTAGGCTTGTCAGTTACAAGTGGATTAACCACAACCTTGTCTCCAGCTAGGTCGTTGCCTAGTAATAAATGAATGCCCTCAACGGGTAAATTAGAGACTATACCGACTGTCACAGGTCCTGAAACTAAGTCTGATGCCAAATTAACACAATGGAAAGGAACATTAACAAAGCCGCACTCTACTCCCTGAATGAGAACACTCCCATTAGAAGAAGACTTCTTAGAAAAAGGCAAAGTACCTGATAATAAAAGACTCTGAGAAGCTCCTGTATCCCTTAAAATTGTAATAGGGATAGAATTGGCCAAATCACCCAAGATTGATATTAGAACCCTTCGACATGAATGGTTCATAATTCTCTATAATAAAATCAGATTGGGGTTTATTAGACCCAACAAATGTATTGTTTTCAATACATGACCGTGACCTTGGCCTCTTGCAGTTTGAGAAAGAGGAGAGAGAGAAACAATTGCAGTTAAAATTTGAGAAAGAGGAGAGACAGACAGTAGAGAAAGATAAACAAATGCAATTGGAGTTACAGAAAGAACAAATGCACTTACAGATGCAAAAAGAGAAGGATGAAAGGGAATTTCAAATTAGAATTAAAGAAATGGAGCTGGCAAGTGAAAAGCACATTCCCACTTAACATACAAATTCACGTTTTGATATTACAAAGAATTTTAGGCTAGTACCCCCATTAGTGAAAAAGAAGTAGACAAATATTTTCCTTATTTTGAAAAAGTTGAAATGGCCAAGGGAGCATTGGACTTGATTATTGCAGTGTGTACGTTATGGCAAAGCCCGAAATATCTTAGCATCCCTGTCAGTACAACAAAGTTCTAACTATGACCTGGTTAAGGAATGCATCTTAAAGCGTTATGAATTAATTCCTGAGGCTTATCGGCAAAAATTCAGGAACTATAAAAAAAGAAGCTGGACAAACTTATGTCAAATTTGCAAGAGAAAAAGAGCAGTTATTTGAGAGATGGTGCTTAGCCAAGAAAGTTGAACACGATTATGAAAGTCTCAAACAACTTGTATTAATTGAAGAGTTCAAGAACTGTATCCTGGTGACATTAAGACTCACCTTGAAGAGCATAAGATCGAAACGTTGGAAAATGCTGCTCCTGCAGGTACGAGATTAGTCAGCTATCAGCTAAGGACATGCAGCTAATGGGGTTAGTCAGCTATCAGCTCAGGATATGTCAGGTATGAGGTTAGTCAGCTATCAGCCAAGGATATGCCAGATATGCGATTAGTCAGCTATCAGCTAAAGTCATGCCAGTACGAGATTATTCAGTTATCAACTAAGGACATGACAGGTATGAGATTAGTCAGCTATCAGATAAGGATATGCCAGGTATGCGATTAGTCAGCTATCAGCTAAAGTCATGCCAGTACGAGATTATTCAGTTATCAACTAAGGACATGACAGGTATGAGATTAGTCAGCTATCAGCTAGTGCGATGCCAGGTATGAGATTAGTGAGCTATCAGCTAAGGGCATGCCAGGTATGCGATTAGTCAGCTATCAGCTAAAGCCATGCCAGTACGAGATTATTCAGTTATCAGCTAAGGACATGACAGGTATGAGATTAGTCAGCTATCAGCTAGAGTGATGCCAGGTATGAGATTAGTCAACTATCAGCTAAGGACATGACAGGTATGAGATTAGTCAACTATCAGCCAAAGACATGACAGGTATGAGATTAGTCAGCAATTATCTGAAGTCATGGCACTAATGGGGTTAGTCAACTTAGCACAGGGTTAGATCATTTAATCCTTCTGAATATGTTGTTTTCTTCTTCTTCTTCTGCCTCCCCCCCCTCTCTCTCTCTCTCTCCTCAATGAGAGGCACCGTAAGGGGTGTGCAATAAGGGCAACTGCCCAGGGAGCCAAGCCAGAGGCAGGTGGGGGCCATTTAAATTTGCAGCATTTATTCCAAGTGGGGACGCCGTTCTCTCTCTCTCTCTCTCTCTCTCTCTCTCTCTCTCTCTCTCTCTCTCGTCTGATATAAATAGTTATTTTTTCTCAATTTAGGACAGGAGTATAGAGTAAATTTTTTTAAGGTAACTGGGGGCCGGAGCCAGCTGCTGAAGTTAAGTCAACTAAAGCAGTGCCATTCACGACAAAGGAGCTTTTAAGGCGCAAGAATTTACCCTACTAATCGGGTCAGTCAACTAAAACTGAGCAATGTGCGTGGTTAATCTAGTATGGCACTGAACATTTAATTTTGGGTGGGTGCTATAAATTTTAAAATTTATCATTTTAGTAAGAAAATGAAAAGAAATGAAATCCAGTACAGATATGTAAAGGCAATGTTGGCAACGAATCTACTGGGTGGGTGGAGGTGCAGAATAAAAATTCATTTTATTCAATGGCATTCAAAATATTTTTATAAATCCTATCTTGCCTAAAAGAATGATTGTTAATCATCTGTTCACCATGGTAGCATGGACCATAAGGCAAACATTCCTAAGTAATCAAGAAGAAATCACTGTTGATCATAAAAAAAAATGTCAGTGCAACTTCATTTCCAAAGTGAAGGTCTTGTATTTGCTGCTGTATAGTTGGAAAATATTTTAATCCGGAATATTTTAGAAAAACAAATTATAAACAGTGCAATCTATCGTTATTCGCAAATCAATAAATTCGTTACTCACACTCTGTTCTCATCTTTATGATCTTCCTTTGCTATTTACTTATGACCACGTTCTCAAGAAAGCAACAAAAAAAAAAAAAAAAATTAAAAAAAAAATAAATTTACTGTTTATTTTGCGCAGAGAGATCTACGCATGCTAAAGAGGTGATAATACATCTGATTGCCCGAACTTGTTCAAGGTTGTATTTCACGCCTAATTTTGATCAAATCTGCAATATATGCTAATATCATTAAGCTATCGGACAAGGTTAATAATGAGCAAAATCCATGCATACTGCTTAGGTGATATTGCATCTGATTGAACTTGTTACCCCTCAAAAAGCCATATTCTAACCCGATTTTTATCAAACTTAACATTTTCTACTCATATCAGTTTGATAATCTTGGATATGATTGACGATCTTGTTAGGAAGTCATATTTCTGATCAGATTTTTTTTTATCAGCCTTGAAATATGGGTTAATATCAAACAACATTATGGATGGGTTCGATAATGTGTAAGTTCCACGGATATTACTGAGGTATTCTTGCATCTCATTAGATGAACTTGTTAACCTCTAGAAGCTATATTTCTGATCGGATTTTTAACAAACTTGAAATATGGTCTTACATCATTAAGACCTTGGATGGATTAGATCATGAGCCAATTCCACGCATTTTAACCGAGGTAGGATACTCTGCTTGACTGACCATGTTTTCATTGTGGAGGCGAAAACAGCAGTTTCGATATTGAAGCTCAGGGAATAATCTGTGACCAGGTCTGTTGAGAATAACATGTTTGGGGATTGTGAAGAGAGGTCTTCCACTTAGAAAATATTTTTAAACGTTTAAGAAAATAAAGTCGGAATACATAATTCATAAATTTCAGTTGAATAAGTTATTTCAATTATCAAACTAATCCACCTTAGAGATCAAACTAAATATATAATTTAAAGCTGACAAATGTATATAAAATAAAAAGATCATAAAATTAAAAAAAATTTAAACTTAAGTTTGCAACATATTTTATATATAATGCTGGAAATGAATTTGATGTGTTGTGCTTAAAATCCAGGTAGATAATGATTGCGCATTTCTGATGGACGTCTATAATAGCATTGCCCAGCAAAACACACAAACCACTAAACACCTTTCAATTGTATTTACATATTTAAATGACTGAACTATTTGTTGTTTTTATATTGCCACCAATATATATTATTTCATTTTGTATATAAAGTTTGTTAGTTGCACGTTATTTTAGATTTATATGTGGTATTTTGGTCTTTAATAAAAATCAAATGAAATAAACCTGTATGCTTTTCTCCTGAACTAAATCCAAATTTAATCACCCTATTTAACCTAACTATAAGGACATTCCGATTTTCTACATCCCTACCTTTCAAAGTCTCGGACAGTAAAACAGAAATTTCTTTTAAAACAATCACTATTACAGAATGTTGTGACCAGGCGTTTAATATTGCTTGTGGTAAAATCAGTAGGCACCATGCTTGATTAGACGTTTACTATTTCTCCCAATATTTTTCATCGTTTCCTGGATATTGAGTAGAAAGCATAATTCAGTAATGCCAACCTTAGCAAGCTTGAATCAGATTTACAGCAAGTTGGACTGACAAACCCAAATTATTAAGTAATTATATAGAGTGTAAATCTATCTATCAGAGAACATGGTGGTGTTGAGTAATACTGGCAATGTCATGCAACCTTTGTTCAGTTTCAGTAAACAGAGTTTCGAAAATCTTATTTTAACTGGAAATGTATTTTGTTATGCATAATAGACATTGTGTCAACTAAGGTTTTCAAACGTTTCTTTTCACTTCACATTTTCACTACATGTATGAAATTGCTTTCATAGCCCAGTCACAGTTGTCAGTTGCCCAGGTGGCGTAAGTTGGCCGTTGAGACACAGGGACGTCGGCTTGGATGTATCAGTTGATCAAGCGCCCGTGTAGTGTTAGGGTGGTCCCTGGTTTCGCCGTGCATATTTACCTGTTAAATTATGAATTATAATTCCAGAAAAAACAAAGAATCAAGCATGTAGGAATGTGTGTCTCGACTGTCTGTATTCCCCGTCAGATATTTATAAGCTGAGCTACTTTCTGAAATAAAGGCACAGATATTTTAACAAACACATAGTGACAAATGTTCAGCCAGATTCGTTGCAACTTTCTTTTCATGGTAAGGAATAAATATATGACAAAGAAAATGAGGGAGCAGTCCATATTTTGTAGCAGATTTAGTAATAATAAAACGGATTTCAGAAAGTAACCACAAAAGCAAGAATATATATATATATATATATATATATATATATATATATATATATATATATATATATATATATATATATATATATGTGTGTGTGTGTGTGTGTGTGTGTGTGTGTGTGTGTGATACAGGTTAGAGTATTTTAATTCGTACTCCACGGATCTTCGAACCCGGGTCCGTGCACACATCACCAAAAATGATGTTACAGAGTCGGTAGTACATGCGAAGCGATGGGTACCATTTATCCGAAGGCCCGGGTTCTAATTTCCGTGGATACGAATACAAATTTTCTAACTTGTATGATCATGCTATAAATTCGTATTGAGAAAAATTCTGCTTGGACTATTAAGCATTATCCTGTAGAATCCAGGGATAGTACTTTCCGTTCTGTTTGATGTATATTTTTCAGGCCACTGACTCTTCCTGTAACTGTGGAGTTCTATAGACCATGTCACACACTGTGAACAACTGTCAACTGACAAAGTTTCCCGGTGGACTGCAGGCTCTGCACCTTGTTGATGATGAAGCTGTTAAATGGCTGAACATACACTGCACACAATAAATAAATAAATAAATAAATAGTATAACAAAACAGCACGAAGGGAAGACCTGAAAGAAGGCCAAGAAAAATACTTTAGCTTACATAGCCAAAGGCCTAACTTGTGTCCTGTGTATGTCACCAATCGAATGGTCTCAACCCTCCCATGTATCCATCATATGACCAATGCCGGATTAAGGTGAAGTCGCAGTGGCCATCCTACTCATGGAAGCACCCTTGGTTGCAGCTGATAAAATTACATATTTTTAAAAACAAATTATATATAGGTCTAAACGGTCTAATACTTAATCTAATACAACTATAACAATTATACACATATAAAGGACAGTATAAGGGCTGCTTTCAGGATGTATTTGTAGATTCTTATCCTGAGTGCCTCAGGGCCCCCGAGCCTTAATCCGCCCCTGTTCTACTATGTAGGAAACAAATTACCCTCGTTAACTTAAAAATTTGATATAAAATTTGAACATACTTGTTTGTGTTTATACTGGAAATAGAGAATAATATGTACTTTTGCATGTCTGTATTTATTATGTCTGATAAATATTATGCACACGCTACTTAAATAAAATAAACGGTTAGAATGTAAGTCTGGCTGGTACAGTATTAAGGTTATTTACTGATTTTGTGCAAATCAGATATGGTGGGTGTGTGTAACCGGCCACACCGCGGTTTTCTATGCGCTCGAAGTGACTATGGTAAATCCGTGTAAAGTATTACAAAATACATATTGACGAAGGTGAAGCCTCAATGATTTCAAAGGCTAGCTTTGCAATGAGAAGCGTGCTGGTAATGAACAACAGCAAAAAGGCACATGATCAAGTCGATACATCAGGATGCCGCCATGCTAAATGTTGTCACGAGCAGGGTACCAGGCTTATCGCTGTTGACGCCTGCCATAATATCATAGTTACAAGAGCTTCTTGGGGCCGATAACTTTGGTTTAGTCAGTAACCACCGCCATGTCTGAAGGGATGGCGTCATCAGTGGGTGCCAGACATCGTGATCGTCTACCTAACTGCCGACAGAATCACGTCAGATGGTGTGGTCACGGAGAGATATTCCATGCAAGACTTTCAACAGGTTGGTGGTTGCACACTCATTAGCGACAACGACGCTATCACTGTCTCGTGCACCGGTTTTACTTTATTAACCTCCTCGGGTGTCGGGTGTCGTGGTGACGGAATGTGGGCAACGCTTGCAACCCGTGTAAACATAATGGCGTTACTGCCATTCCAGCTAACGCCTTACAATTTGCTTTGCGTCTATGTTTACTTTCAGAGACACCATTTGTGGGCCTCAGTGTTAACATACAACCGACGGGATTCTCAACTTCTCCATCCATCTTTGGCTTGGTCTTGGACATCAATCAGAACTGATGTGGCTTTGAACAATAGCCTTGGCAAGCCAGGGAGGGGCTACCAGACTTAAACAAGGAACACGAATCGGAGATCGAATAGTGCCATACATCGCAAAACAAGTTTATATCGACAAGGAATACAAACCACTGGTGGAAGAGTATCTGCACAACAGTGAGTTGACAAGTGCTGGTTCACATTACGATGGAACGAAAAGGCAAGGCAGGTAGACAGTGAGCCCTGGGACCGTCTGTAGCACCCTAAACCAATCCGCGGCCAGCAAGGGCTTATTGTGATTTAGCTGTGAGAACAAAATCCGAAAGGAACGCCCATGGAGCTTATCGGGTGCGATTGCTACTACAATGCCATCGTGCTATTTGACAAAACTGAATACTCGCCGATATAACGCCCTCTATAATTCATTTCGCCAGAGGACAGAAAGCGGAGTTATATTTGGGAAAAAGCGACCTGTCGCATCAAAGTAATCGGTCAGAAAAGCAAACAATCGCTGAAAATACGAACAGAAAGCACGGAGCCTGTTGTGAAGAAGACTGTGTTATTCCCATATCTGATGATATAAAGTAAATTGCATGGGAGCTCATCCCCAATCCCATTTCCCCGATGAATTCAACTTTCACATCACGCTCCTTGTGGAAGAATTATAGTGTCCCTATACCCGAAGGTCAGGTATCCACATGATTTCCGCCTAAACAAAGATCTGCGAGGCTGAAACCTCCACGGCGCGCCCTCTACAAAAATAGTAAACGCAGTGAATGACATTTACAACACACGGACTACTGTCTCTAGGTACCAGCATTGCGGGGATTTATATATTATCAACAATTATTTCATCCCCCGTTCTAATTGTCCTTGAAATCAATGATTTGAGCTGCGGCCTATTTTTATCACCGGAAATTTCATTCAGCCAGCGACTTTCCCTGAAAACCCCAAAACTACGATGAAATTTGCGTACTTGCTAAAACAAAACTCGACACCATTTCAGACCACATAACAAAATGGCATAATAATTGCACACAGGAAACCGATCATGAAAATGGGATCATGAAAAGTCTCGATGAAAATTCGCAATAAGCTGTGTTGTGGCTGTTGGAATGATAGGTACTGAGGAAATAAATCTAAGTAACAAAAGCATTACAACAACACCCTTTGGACTCGACGCCTACCTCCAGCGCATTTCCACCTTAGATGCTGTCTTTAATAGCGGGAAATTGCGATGTTAAAGCGGCCTATGTTTGCATTTTTAGATCGGCGAATGTGTTGATGGCTCCAAATGCCCTTTTATATCCACCACGTTATGAGCTAGCAAGTAACATATGCAAGCAGGCATTGCTGCAGGCGGGGGTAAGAAGTAAACATCTAACTGACTCACCCACGTCAAAAACTAGATCATTCTGTGTATATGAATGTTTAACACACTTTTTCTGGCGTATTTTAGTAAAAAGACCGACGTTCACATGTTCACAAAACGTCGTAAAAACTTTCGGGAACTTGATAAAATAACCGATGACTTCTTTGGAAATCCGATGGTTGTTGACGTCAGACTACCCGAAATTAATACAAAATTTAGCGATATTAGAACAGCGACGTCAAATATCGAAAAGATTAATAACCGTCTCGGTGTTATCAGAGATACCAAGTCTGTGTCGGATAGCATATTAGTGTTACAAGAAGATCTTGAAGACGCTATAAAGAAACAAGCAAATATATCTAGTGGAATACCTGATGTCGTTGAAAAAATCAGAGCGATCGAATCAGATTTTGGTCGGCTTAGCATTCCACACAAGACTCCTGTGATCAACGTGGCATACACAGTAGCATCAGGATCAGCAACATGGTCACAGCAAAATAACACCCTTAAACATACCGCAGATGTCACTGGTGTGTACAGTGCTGCAAAATTTAGGATATTTTCCACTTATCTATGGTGTAATTCAACCAATAATTTTTCTGGAACTTTGTTATTGAGTTAAATCAAGCGGTCAAGGAAACGTTTATACTGGAATCAGCTGATAAAAAATTAACCGCATCGATGTACTGGTGGTGTCTGAAATTTGTCGCTAAAACGCCTCAGTTACTTAACGTTAATATAATGAGCAATCACGTCAATGAAATGCGATTACAAGATCCAAATTTCGTAAATTCATATAGATTTGAACAAGTACATTCATGGCAGACGTCGTTGAACAACATCATCAACGAATATCAGATAAATAAAAAAAATATCATAGACGTATCAACGCCATAGACGTTGTTGTATACGCGGTGTCTGCGGTAGTCGCTGGAACAGTGACGTTAATCGGCACATTATCAGCGGTGTTGCTGCAATCGCAAGTGTTGCTGGTATACTTAACATCGTAGCAAAGAAATTATCAGCGTGTGCAACTACTAAATGACACCAATATACAACGTTGTTATCCTCAGCAACACACGCATACACAAAATTATCTTCGTTGATATCTGCTGTATTAAGCGACGGTGTAATTACCGACGCTGAATTCACTGATATGCTGAACATTTACAATGATGTCTCTGATCACACGCAGCAGCGCACACAAATTATCAACGATAGCAATTCAAAATTGAAGTACTAACATGTAGTATAATGACAAACAGTGAGCGAGTAACACAATTACTAGAACAAATCGCTGCTAATACTACTCCGTCTCGTACCATAATGATATCAGCAACGTCAACGCAACCAAAATTTAATGTTAGTTTTTCTACACCGATTTACGCACCTGGATCCAGTAGGTCACTTGAAATCGCACTTGCACAACTTCGAGTTTATAATAGTTGGCCAAATATTAGAGCAAAATCATTCGGGGCTTTGCCCGCAAACAACTCCTTCGTATTTGCCTATAAAAAATAAACCTGATGGAACACCGGACTGGAACGTTGTTAGTATTCCAACGGGAAGTTATCAAATCGAGAAAATCAACGATGAATTTCAGCGCAGAATTAAATCTATCACAGGGCGAGAATTAAAAAAGAATCTACATAACAGTACACGAGCCAACGTTATCGGCCGCGATTGAAATATCAACACCAGAGTACGCCGCTGACATATATCAATCATCGATCAGAACCGTACTTGGATGGCCAGAAGAAATACCACCACAACTGGATCCTATTCCTGAACCACAACGAACTGATTTTGCAAGGGATATACCTGAATTTATAAAAACTGCAGAATATAGATATCATTTACAATGGGGGAGATAATACTATTATTTTAACTTTAGAAGGTAATCTCCGTCATGGGCTTGGATATACTGGATGGATATACAGAGACTTTATTGGATTTAAGGAAACGGAATCTTCAAGTCAAGTATTTATCCAGCTAATAACGCAGGAATACAAAGATAAGCAAAATGATCTACGTCGTTTACTACAACATTATGCGCTTGAATATCCAACCGATAATCTTAAACAACAAATTATTAGTACAGTAAAACATCTAAATCGAGTACAATATGATGCAGGATATTTTCAAAAGCATATCATCGATGCTGTACTTCAGTATGGTCATTCAAGGATACCAGATGGAAAAGGTAATTTTAAACCATACCGACAATTATTGCTTGAGCATTTTAAGATCACCGAAGATCAGCTGCCGGGTTTTAAACTACCAGGACTCGACGCTGATAGTATGAAATACGATGATATCATCCACAAATATTTTCCCAAGATAGTACAAACATGGAAAATAAAAAAAATAATAAACGATCAGAGAATATCAGCAACAATATTCAAACACGATAACGATCCAGAACGTGGTGGCAGTCATATATCACCGGGTATCGTCAACATCACGTCGATGATGTCCGTAAATCTTGTTTATGATGCAGTAGATGGAAGTTACCAGACAGATCTTGTAAAATGTAAACAAGCCCAGCAGAGATATATTCTTTATTCATTTTCGCCAAATGTGTCTCCTGGTTGTTTGATTGTATCAGTGCCGGTCAATCATGTTTATTTAAGGTGTCATAATCCGTCATTGTCACGGACACATTTCAGACTTACAGACCATGATGGTCATTTGTTGGACACAAGAAACGAGGGGATATCGTTGAGTCTGTATGTGAGTGACCGGCCGTGAAGCGGTCCACCATAAAATGGTCGGTCCTATATATCAGGAAAGTTTTCGCTGTTTCGTATAGTAAAAAAATATTTTATTTCACGTGCACTTTCTATATACAGTATTTATTTTTTTCTGTCCACGATTTTATTTTTTCTTTCACCACCGGGAACATCCATAGATTCGCCAGCGTTCCAATGTTCGCAACCGTCATCGTAGTTAGTTCACGGTATCACTTTCACTTTCACAATCAGACTGTAGACCATTCACGGTCTTATAGTGCATCGTTTCACGATCGGACATTCATTATTTTAACTGCTTTACGCGCATACCAACTATCTTTTTTGTTTCATATTCGCGAGACAATTCTGATCTAATTTTCTCTATTGCAACTGCAAGTGGGTTAAATTCATAAATCTGTGTATCAACGACATCAGCGAGAGATGATTTCATTGCCTGTTCAAGAAATTTAATAAATCTGTATTCCGTAGGTAGCATATATTTTTCCTCGAATTTTTGTTCTTGTATTGTTTCAAAATCATATATGATTTTTTTCGGAATCAAGCTGGTCGTTAACTTTTACACCACTGTTATTTAATTTTTCAATCGATCAAATAATTGCATTAATATTTTCTTGATTCATTATATAATAAAAAAATTTCTTTGATATAAGTAATTAATGTGCTAACAAAAAAGGAGATAACTAGGATCAGGTGATACCCATTGGTAGTATTTCCTGGGAGTATATATTTTATATTTTATATTCAGACATCTGCTACCGTAAGCTGATGGTGCTCATATATTATTTTACGTCCAACAGGCATCTGTATTGATCAGTGCTAATTTAACCCCCCAGTGAACCACTAGATTGCCAAACGACATTCTAGCAGGTCCAGAGGGTGATCCAGGTGACCTGACCTCCAGGAATTATAATGTCTAGTCAGGCAATTAGCACAGATCGATCACATACACCACTTTGAATTTCAAAATTATATTTACAACCATCTCAGCTAGTCCCGGCTGTCCCCCTACTTATATAGAAAGAAAAATATTTTTTTTTTCTTCTGTGGAGATTCGAACGTGCATTAATTTGACTATGTGATCACTATTCAGACGCGTTACCGACTGATATATTGCCTGAAGAGTCTGTAAAGAATTATCACGTTTTTTGCCTTTAATGTGATCAACGACAAGACAGTCGTTGATTAAACCGTTGAAGCACTCATAAACAAATCTGAGGGAAAGATAACTTTTTCTTGGAACGCTCTTCGCTCTGGCGGTGAACATGAGATAACCAGCATTAGTAACAAAACCAACTGGGGATTTTAGTCGACGATTTCTGATTACACCAGCGCGATTTGCCTCATAATTATCAAAGATAGGATGCGCTCGGAACGCTTGCGTTCCAAATTCATCAACGTTATTTCCTTGCTCCATTTGTATAATATATATATATATATATATATATATATATATATATATATATATATATATATATATATATATATATATATATATATATATAGTCTAAATTATTATCCCAAAAATATGTGGATTGCCATTTGTTATAAATCCATGCTGTATCCCGAAAATCTAGCGAGATAGTCGCTAGCGTCTTTTATGTGAGATTCAACGCCGTCATCTTTTTTTTTATCATAGTACCGTTTGAAAACTCTGTATTTTCTACCTCCACAAGTTACGCACACTTGCGTTTCTCCTCTGACTCCAACGTTACATCGTAAACATTGTTTCGGCCCTAGACTCCTCCGTCGTACACTCTGTTGGTGATAGCCACAGAAATCTAATACACAAGTTCGATCATGCGGAGTTGTTAATCCAATCATCAACCATTTGCAACTATTCTTTGCTCGTCGCGTCATTGTATATTAATAAATTGAAGTTTAATTAAAAAATATATTAGTCGTAATTATAACATGGATGAGTTTAAAAGATTATCTGCGATCAAACCTTCTCAAGCTAGATTCGATTTTGACATTAACTGATTAAAAAAAATGCAACGTAGTACCAAATTTGCAATTACGCAATCGTATTGGTGAAGCCAAGAAGGATTTTAGCGACGATGCAGCAGCGCATGTTTGGTCAACATTTAGAATTAGCCACCAGATTGATGCGTTGATGAACGACCAACGAGGAGCAACGATTATTAATTATCTTGATGATGGCGGATCCACCCAAAGATACTTTTTAGAATAAAATTCATCGTTGCCGTCGCCGACGTTAGCGATGGTGCTGATGTTAGTGACGATGACATAACATCGATTATCCGTGATAAACGTGATCCTGTCCGAATACAACACCACCAGGGTATTGTCACGTTAGATAGATATTCTAGACCAGGAATATTGACAATTATACTACGAGCGTGCATATCCTGTAACGGCAGTTGTTTATGCGATTTATCCACTGAATGATGAACCTGATATTGATGATCTTCGACGGATGCGGACTAGTGTTCATCTAAATTGTGTCGCCCAATGAGTCATGGAACATTTCACGAACGCGTTACGAGGAAAAGGTCTCACAGATCTACGACGTGAAAAAATAAACTCGTGGGAGGTCAAAATCAGATCAAGTGGAGTCACGATAAGCGACATCGCTGAATTGGAAATGAAATTAAGATTTCCAATAGAAGTAAGAACATTAACCGGAGAGGTTTTATACACAGCTAAGTATAAATCAAATGTTTCTCCGATAGTAATATTTGACCATAACGCTCACGCATGGACGTCGACGGTAACAATATTTCCACGAGAAAAGTGGGTTAGATATTATTACGGTGATATATTTGAGTATATTTATGATATCAGCAAGTACGACCCTGTATCCGTGTGGTTGTTTGAGAGTGATGAAGATAGTAGATTTCATCAATTCGTGCTGCCTTCTGTGATATTTATCGTGCGGAATCTCTTCATACTCAGATGACCATCGTCGCAATGAAATACACCGATGTCATGAGCGAGATTGAGCAATTATTGAATAATTGTTTAACTGTTTCATCTGTTGTTGCTCATTTTGCTCAGAAGAAAAATTTATGGAGACCAAAACGTGTAGAATTTCTTGAAGATATACAACGCAGTTGTATTGAATACAGACATGGAGGATTATGGAATACTAAATATGATTACAACGACGTAATCTCGATCGACATGGTTGCATGTTACCCAGGATCATTTCTTGGAGCAGGTGAATTTCAAAAATATTTTGAACGATTTGGGCATCCGACACATGAAATGACTCGAGTTGCAATAAATGGACCGTTACCGGTAGATTTTTTTGATTTAACTGGATTTGCATCAGGAAGTTTACTAATAGCCTCTCTACCCCTCCAGTATCCTCTTGGGCTATAATAAATAGATTCCATTATTATAATTATCAGCGATTAATTGCCGGCCCCTACCGCTAGTTTACCGCTCATCGCATATCTTATTAACCAGTTGGCCAGAGATTCTCGCACATTTTAATTTTTTTTACAGATTTTAGAGTCTGAATCAATTTCACGTCAGCAATATGTCGTTGTTGCAGATCTTTACCTCGATACGCGACGTCATGAACATGGCACGCTTGATCAGTCGCATTTATTGGATATTCTCCAGGACGCGGTTGATCTTTCTCATCGAGTCGGATTCCAGGACCACAATAGTTATATCCCGGAAGATATTTCTCACCAGAATACCTAGCCCATGGAGTTCCTGGCAATTTTCCTAGTGCAGCATCAATATCACCATCACGTTTTACTTGGGAAACAAAAATATTTGGTTTTTCTTGTACCACATTGTACGCACGTACCTGTGAGTGCACGATTGTTATTCCTCGTCGTTATTGTTTTTAATCCACTGGTATCGGTGAGTGCTCTGCATCGAACACAATATAAACTCATATATTTTTTGTATATTTCTATAACATGAACATGATTGACTTCTCAGCAACACGAGAACAAGAGCCAGTCAAGTATCATCCGACATTACCAAACTCTATCCGGCAATTATCATAGGTCCTAGTGGATCTGGTAAGACTCAATTGCTAATAACCTGATAATGAGATGGCTTAAGTGGGACAAGCTATATTTAGTAGCACCATCTGTAGATGATCAGCGATGTTATAATGTTCTTAAAGAATGTCGCTCGACGATGATAATGATATCGATGATGCCCCATCGGTCGATGATCTTGACGGGAATATTAATAATTTAGTCGTGTACGACGACGTAATGGTTGACAAACAGTCAAACCCAGCCAGAATATCTTTTCACATGCTACAAATATTCCTCATGGATTTATCATGATAAATTTATACGATCCTCGGTCACGATATCGAACTGGTCTCGATTAAATTTTTGATTGAGAGATCTTGCTCATCGCAGCCACATTTTTTTTTTTTTACTTCAGCGCGGAAAATAATGGAATCATATTTACAGCAAGCGAGTAATCCCTGACACTACGCGTTGATTTTACCGATGGAACCTTCTATCGTTTTCTTGATAGAAGCGTTAATTTGTAAAACGGACGCTCCGTACCTTTGTCGGATTTGCACCCCCCCCCCTTGACAGAAGTGTTAGGACACTTCTATCAAGAAAACGACGGAAGCGTTAATTTGTAAAAGGGACGCTTCGTATCATTTTCGGATTCACCCTTCCTGCTGCTATTTTTATATCTTGTCTTCATTTACATAACTACTATTATTAATTACTTGCTAAATTTAGATACTCAGCACATACGCTGAAAATAGAGAAAGGTAGGCATAGCAGGATTGAGAGATATAATAGGTATTGTGAATTATGCCGGAAAAATAATGTTTATTTGGTAGAAGATGAATTCCATTTTGTTTGTGTTAGTCCAGATTCTGACCATAGAAGAAAGAAATACTTCAGTGAAGTTTATTATCTCTTTCCGTTTGCAGAAAAATTTGTATCCCTAATGAGTCATAGCAATATATTATATTGATTATAAAAAAAAAGTCTTTCTTACTACATCAATTCGGCTTTTCATCTTAGACAATCTTTAATAACTCAAACGGATGATGAATAACATACTTAGAGGTAGTAACATCTTTATAAAATAATGCACCGATTATTGGAAATAATGTATCTATACTCATGATGAACACCATATTTAACTTCTTTAAACCATGGCGCACATTATATTTACTTGTATTGTATTTTGTAATATGGGCCGGTGGCCTAAATTACTGAATAAAGTATTATTATTGTTATTATTTACAAAACTTTTCAATATCAATAATTCTTGTAATCAAACAAAACTAGTATGTATTTCAATAATCCTTACTTCGAACCCTTATGACTGGCCGGCCTGGTAGGATAATGTGACTGGGTGGGACATCATGCTACGTGTCTGCGGCATGATGCCCTAGTGCTAGACATCACTATAAACTGCCACTCGTAGCAATATGACTGAAAAATTGTTAAAGCTACGTTAAAAATCCAAATCACACACTCATTCAATATCAATAATTATTGTAGTCAATCAAAACTAGTGTGTATTTCAATAATCCTTAATAGCAATCTTGTATATAAACACTCACATTTGTCTTTCTTTCTGTGTGTAACGTTTGTCAAAAAAGAGGTCGCGAGTTCGAAATTCTGGGCGGCAGCCAAATTTTGAAAAATTTTTACAAATATTTTGATGTTCAAACTGTCTTTTAAACTCGCTGATCCCACTTTCTTAATTTTTATGTTAATTTTTCATGTTGAAACATTCTTTTCTTATTACTTTTTTATAGCTCGCTACTAAAAAGCTAAGGCATATAGATTTTGATCTGACAGCAGAACAAAATTTATAAATTGTAACGTTAGTTTATAATTCGTACGAAGATTTTCCAGTTTCTGTTCTATAAACAATAGTAAAACTGCTTTATACCTACATAGTATCTTATATATAAACACCCACACTTGTCTTTCTGTGTCCTGGCTGTCAAACAAGAGGTCGCGAGTTCGAAACTCGCTGTGATATCCCAATGTTTTAAAAGTACCTTTTTTGTATTTTTATCTTCAAACTTGTTTTTAAAATTGTTTATCCTGATTTTATTTTTGTTTACTTTTTGATTCCCATCCTATAACGGGGAATTAACCTACCTTTATAACTAAACACCAACATTTGTCTTAGTGTGTCGCACGGCTGCCAAACAAGAGATCGTGAGTTCGAAACTCGCGGAGGCATTCCAATTTTTTATATATACTTTTTATATTTTTGTCTTCAAACTTTTTTAAAACTCGTTCATTCCAATATTTTTTATTTTTATTTTATTTTTATTTTTTTTTTTCTATTCCCGTCTTAGTACGGGAATTATCTTAGTTGCATTATAGTTGTTCAATATTTTATGCATTTATTTATTTATTTATTTATTTATTTATTTATTTATTTATTTATTTTATCTATTATTCAAACAATATGTCGCTGTTTGCATAGCTGTGCATCAATCCGGGCCACCTTTTTGCGGTCCTTGATCGTACAAAAAGTAAGTTCTACAGTTATAATTACTATAATATATAAATGTGGTCACTCTACAGTTATAATTACTATAATATATAAATGTGGTCACGGTGTTGAAGATATTGGACCAACATGATCTAGAGGATATTGTCGTTGATATGGGTACACAAAGAGATAATGCCCTAACTCGCACAACCTCGTGATACTTCTGTAGAGAGAGAGAGAGAGAGAGGTACATAAGTACGTAGATAGCTTCTTTACTCTCTAAACCTGGTCATGTGTTTCCTGTAATACTTCATTAATAAGGACAACATCAAAAGAGAAATATTCGTATTCAGCCTTTTTATCGAAATTAAATCTTTTAAATACATAAAATAACATTATGTTTGTGTTTTGTTCGCTTTCGTCTCTTTTATTTCCGCGGTTTCAGACATTTCTTTTAACATAAATCAATGAAAATTTCGTGACAATTATTATAACGGAATCAGAAAATAAGCAGTATCATGAAGATGTTTCAGTTTCCTAAACGGTGAGTAAGTTGAAGAGTTAGACAGAAAGATGACCAAGGAAATGGTAAAGAAAGAAGCTATCATTCAGTGTCAATGATAAAAGTGAGACTGTGAAGGAAGACAGATTTTTACACTAGGAGGAAGATGATCTGCTGGAATCTGCTGTAAGCAAGCATAATGCAAACACTCCAAAAAATACTTGTATTTGATGTAAGGCTTGTGCTTGTATTCTTGAATATAAAATCATTCACGAGAATTACAGTTAAGTCCTGCAGATCCATCAGATTAGCATTGCTCAATTATATCTTGAATGTTATGACACAAAGATGGATCTGGCTTGAAGCCAAATAGCTTTAGAAGCGTCATGAGCTCTATAAAGTGTATGTGAACATGGTTAGGTAGGCTTATTTACTCAAATTTTAATTGTTGTTTTAAAATGTAATACTAATATTGTTTAAACAATGCCAAATAAATCCTGACTGTTGAATACTCTGTACCTTATATGTCATTAAACAAAACACAGACGAAAATTATTGATTGCTATGGACTTTTATAATGGTGACCAGGTTCTAAACTGAGTCATGAAAAGAGGACGCCGGGTCTATCAAAACAAAAAACAGGGTACTGCAGTACGATTTTGTTTCAATACGAGCAGCTTTCATTGTGACATCGAAGTGCGCAACATTCAATCCGGTTTGTACTGGATCTCACGTTTAGATTGAACTCCTCCAAAAAATGTCCACCTACTTTAATATTGTTGACAGTATTTCTCGGTGAGTATAAAACATGACTGTCCAGTGCAAAGGATGCATGGGAATCCAAATAAAGTGAGCAATTGCCATTTAAAAGTATGTGTAACAAATTTAAAAAATGACATCCATTACCGAAATAGTCGGCAATGAACGTCTGCATAACCTGTATGACTCATATTATAATCGCGACCTAAAATTACAAAGTATAGTGGTACCATCATCAAAGGAATGACACAAATTTATCCTTAACAGGAAAGCTCTTTAAGCCGAACAGTAGGACTTTAAGACTGAAGGCAAAGGTAATATCCCCATGGCAGTAAGTACAGCACGAAGAAGTTTTGATGCTTTAGGGCACAGCAACACAAATATAGTATATAGTGCCAGGGCAACTGGGTAAAGCGTCTTGAACAATGACACCACACGGTAGCCGACCAAGGCTGATCTGACAGTTGGATTTGAACTTGCACTCTTTAGGTCGCAAAGTCAACATCCTAATCACCCTGCCACCACAATTCCTGTCTACACTTTCCATGGGGGTACTGGGCGCATCTAGCGTATTCTACATCCTAGTCACCCTGCCAGCACAATTCCTGTCTACACTGTACATGGGGGAGCTGGGCGCATCGAGCGTATTCTATGATCACGGATGGAGACTAATGCTTTATATGAAAATAAAAATGATGTACATGGAGACGCCAAAAGCAGTTGTCAACATTCTATGAACAAATGTGTGTTGCATTTAAACAATGTAAATGGTGAAGAGTACCTCGAACTAAATGAAAGGTAAACAAAATCTAGAATTGCAGATAATGAGAACAACATACCGCCAATTTTAACCGTAAAATGTATTTAAAACATCATGAGCGATTCAGTAGCTATTTACAAAGAGTATGCATATATTAGGCGATCAGAGTCCACTAACCTGAAAGCCTTTCTATATTGTACCAAACACTAAGCCAAAAACAGTTTGCAAGCCCTAAATTTATTTTTAAAAACTAATGGTGTAAGTTAACGAACAGAAACGCAGGATTAAAAATAAAAACAAGAAAGATGAGACAATTGCGACAGAAATTAAGATATTGCAAACACTAGCAAAAGAAATCATCTGAGTAGTATTTTAAGAGACAAAACATCTCCCGAAATGTAGAGTTTTAAATAGTTACTCTCACATCAGTAAAAAACTAACAAAAGTAGCAGCAGAGAGGGTGAACCCTACAAGTTTTTTGAACGGTCTGTTCGCGAAAATAAAGGTTCCTCTGAAGACTGAAAACGAGGTCAATAACGCTAAACTAAACACATTTCCATACGGGGGAAAACAGACCGTGTCGTTCGTTGACGTGTATTTTTGCGACTCCTTTACGTACACGTGGTCTCATCCTCTCTGCTGCTGTAATTAAACCATTATTATAACAATAATGATCGGTGAAGCTCACTCAGCTAGACTAGCTCAAGAGTGATTAGAGGCACTAGGAAAATATTTTCCACTTCATAACGGCGTTAAACAGCAACTACAAGCGCGTCAACAAACACAAGAAGAATTTGCAGAAGGTGCAGAAGAATTATTTAAACCTATTACAAAGACTACTAAAGGTATTCTTCCCGTGCTAGAGAAAACCGCTAAAGCAACTGGAAAAATAACAGAACGAACTAAGAAAACAAAAAACAAAAAAATTCTACGAGAACTTCAGCTGAAATAGCTGCTGCTCAGCCAACCCGAAAAATACTTGAAGGTATTGACGAAGCTCGTGCTGAAATAGGTAAAATAAAGGAACGCATACCAGAACAAGAACAAGAAACGGAGTCAGAACAGGCAAGAGCCAGAATTAATGTGAATAATAAATTTACCGAAGAAAGTATTGAAAAGATTAAAAAACTTGACGACATAAGAGGATTACCTATATTTGCCGCTGTAAGTTTTGATCAGCGAGAAAAAGTTTTAAAACCCGAGTACGTCAATGATGCTGTAGGTCGTGAAGCCTGGTACAAATGGATATATTGTATATACTATGAAACTGATCAGGATCGAAATAGTGATTCAAGATATATTGCATTTAGTAATAGAATAGATAACTATTTTTCGGAATTACAATAAAAACAACAACAAAAACAACCACAACAACAAAAACGACAACAACAACAAAGAGCAGCCAGTCCAATATTAAGTGAAGAAGAAAAATGGCAAGACGCTCCTGCAAGTGGAAGCGGTCTTGGTACAACGGGAAGTGGTCTTATTACTCCATGTCCCAATAATGTCCTTGCTGACGTGGACAGATTAGAAATTCTGATCGGTGAAAAACGAGCCGGTAATAATTCTCCAGAAATTATTAATGAAGCAGCTGTTATTTGTCAACGATTACATACAGGTGGTATCATGGATATTAACGTGTATCGGTCCCTCATCGATGAAATTATCCACGATTACAGCGATTAAGCAGTTAGATACAATTACTATAATAAGATGATCATACATAATAATCACCGTAGGCCGATCATGGTCATGGTCATGGTCGAGATTACCTGTATACAAGACATTTTACGGAAATGGACTCGGGGATGTTGTTCAGGGTTTATTTAGAAGGATGGCCCCAAAAGCAATACCGATTGCAAAGCAACTAGGAATGAAAGATGTTGACGTTGTTCGTGAAAAAGGTATTGGTGCTACTGGTGATGTTGTCAGCAAAGCATTCTCTGCAATCAAGGATAGACGAGCACGATTAATACGACGAAAACCTCAGCCAGTAAAATTACCCAGCCCTGAAGTGATGCCTGCAAACGTCAGTAAAATAATAAATCAAGCCGCAAATAAAAAATTAGCAGAGTCAGCTAGTGTACCAATGTCAGAAAAGGAAAAAAATATTACCGCAAGTTTGATTGCAGGAAGTGGTCTTCGTGTTAGACGAACGCGATAATAATAAAGATGTTCAAACGTGAACCTGATACCGCATTTGACATGAATGCGCCAGTTCTCAAGGATGATTCTGTGCGTGATTATCAATATTATTCTTATAGCGCACGACAGCCAAATCAGCGTGGACGAATCGAATTACAAATTCAAGATACAAGTAGATATTTCTTACCCGCTGAAGCATTCATCGAAGTAGAAGGTAAAATATTTAAAAACAGATAATACTGAATATGGAGCTGATATTAGTGTTGGTTTTGTTAATAATGGCATCATGGCGTTGTTCGACAGCGCCACTTACATGATCGACGGAAGAAATATTGGATCGATTCAAAAAGATGTCGACGTTGCCACGACGATACTTGGTCTAGCAAGATACAGCGACGATTATTCAGGATCATCTGGTCCATCAATGATGTTTACCAAGGAGACTTCCGACCACGCTAACTACAGACAATATGACATAAGACGACCCAAGAAAGTTACAGCTGCTGCTGACGACGCTGACGTTGCTCCTGTGGTTCATGGTGCTAATCCAGAATTCAACTTGGGATTCACAGCACGTCGATCTATGCTGAAAGATGGAAGCAGAAGATTTTCTTGCGCGATTCCGCTATCACATATTTTTGGATTTTGCAGACAAGTTAGAAAAGTTATTTTCGGAGCCAAACATACAATTGTACTCGTACGGAAAGCAACCGACGATGATGCAATATGGCGACCCGCCGGTGATGCTGGTAAGGTAAGTCTTACAAAGCTTTCATTGTGGATGCCAGTAATGACTCCAGCGATACCTGAAGAAAATCGGTTACTCACTTTGATAGGCAGCGGCGGCGAGTCGACGCTATATGGTTAACAACAACCACAAATGCTGTTCAAAGTGCAATTAATGGCTTATTTACATGGCAGATAGCATCACAACAGGGTATCTCTGGGCCGCGACATATATTCGTTGAGTTTCAAAATGCTGCACGAGTAAATGATCAAACACGTAGTATAATGATATTTGACAAACTCGGTGTTTCTGAGGTTTTATTGAAATTAAATGGATATCAAGAACCATCGGAGGATATTTTGTTGAATTTCGATCAAAATCATGTGGCGCGTGCATATCATCGATTGATGTCGTTTATGGGGCGTGATCAAAATGTTAATACTGGTTTATAAATATCACAGCTAGATTTTACAACGCTGTGCCCGATTTATTACTTTTCACTGGAACATTTGGATTTGTTTAGGCAGTCCGTCGTTGATATACACTTTCGAGCTCATGTAACAAGAGGAGCTGTTGATAATTATAGAGCAATCGCCGTTATACTCAACAATGCTACTTGAAGGTGTTGGTGGAGGAATGAGAGTCATTCATGCGCTGGTAGAAAACATGCAAGCGCTGATTTATATCAGTATTTAGAAGTCAGGAATATATCATAAATGTCATATCATCGTGTTAGTGTCAGTCTGACTCCTGGTCAGATTAAAAACTGCAGTCAATATCAGTGAAGCAATGGAACAAAAATATAATTAAAACAAGAACAAATCGCAGGTGGTTCAAATAAACTATCGCTGACAGAACGCCAGCTCAAGCGTTTCAATGAAGCTAAACAATCAAAGAAAGGTATGCAAATAAATCTTTCTGCGGTTGCAATCAACGACATCGTTAAGACCGGTGGTATATTGTCACTTCTTGCAGCTATTCCAGCGTTAATAGCCGCTGCAGCCCCAGCTGTTGTAAAAGCAGCTGCGTTAGGTGCAGGTGGAACTGCTGCTGAGATGGCATTAAAGAAAGCAACAGGAAAAGGAATCAAACAAAAAGGAAAGGGTCTAAGACTTTCAGGGTCTCGATACGGGAAAGGATTAAGACTGCCCGGGACTCGTTGATTTTCCCGATGTCAAATTTTGATTTTCTCGATGCTGCTAAGCAACTAAATATAAAGAATTTCAGAGGTGTTTTTATGCGTGATCAATTACCACACAAACTAAACTCGATTGAAACCGGTATCATTAATCTCGATGAAAGCTCTGGTCCAGGTACTCATTGGGTTGCTTACGCGAATGATCCACGTGGAATTATTTATTTTGATTCGTATGGGTTGGCGCCACCAAAAAAAATTTTAAAATATATCGACAGACTTCAAAGTATTCCAATCTGGTATTTAACGCTACCAACACAAAAAATAACCTACCCGCCGATATGTGGCCGTGAAGCACTGGCGGTACTTGATGCTGTATCAAGATCAGCGAAACCACCTCATAAAACTGTACACGAATACACGAGTGCCATGACAAAGTCATGGATTTAAATAATCGCTAATCATATAATGGTAGATATTTACGGAAGATCAACTAAAACTAAAACTAAAACCCAGGAAGCACCAGATGAAGACTTACTCAAACAAGTAACAAAAGAAATCAGCGACGAATTATCTGACCTGATCAATCTTTCCGACGTTGATCCAAACAAACTTGTTGTATTTCAAAACCGTGAAGGAAAATTGAAGACGAGTAATATTTCAATCAACGATATTATTATTCTTAATCGATTATCGCGAGAAGGTCTTATTGCTGTATATGACAAAGATGGCAAACTTGTTCCTAGTGCTGTTAGTCCGTCGTCGATCCGAGATAGCATAAGTGAACGATTGTTAAAAGCCGGCGATATAATGAACGGCGTCATTAACATGAATAACAAAAAAAATTATTAATGTAGGAGAACCAACAGATAATCTTGACGCTGCAACAAAAAAATACGTCGATGATAACAATATTACGATGACAACTTCGTTGTCGACGATCATTGTGGAATGACCGCATTTAGAACTGAATTTTTTAATCATGTCCAACTGTTTATGAATTTTCGCAGAAACGTAAACAGAACCACCAATGACTTCTTTTGAAGTCCACCAACCGTTAATATTAAACTCGCTGACATTAACACAAAACTTAACGATATTGTCAGTGGAATTCCTAATATCGTCAGTAAAACTAATCTCGATAAAATTCCTCACGCAACGACAAAGTCGTCTACGATTAACAATATCGTGTACACAGTATCATCAGGATCATCAACGTGGACACCAAGCAATAACACTATCAAACATACCGCAGAAGTAACCGGTGTATACAGGCTTTACTTATTTAGTTCTTCAAAATTTAGGATATTTCCATGGCGTCATTCTACCCATATTTTTTCTGGAACCGTATCTATTATATTAAATAAAGATACCGAAGAAACGTTTATACTGGAACCATCCGATAAAAAATAACCACAGCGTCTTACTAGTGGTGTCTGGAATTTGTAGCTGAAACACCTTCGTTGTTTTAGACAACGACTTAATACAGTATAATGATCGATGTTCAGCTATACAGATACGATCAAGTAACAACATGGCAGAATAAACTAAAAACCATCATCGATGATTATACAGCAAAAATAGAGAAATATTGTAGACGTGCGGTTGTCGTTGATATCATCGTGTACTCGGTTTCCGCGATTGTTGCTGGAGCCGGCGTAGTTTTATCAGCGTTGACGATGACAACACCGATCGTTGTAACAATCGTTATTTCATCTTCAACCACGACCGCTGGAATATTCAATATTATCACGGAAAAGATAAATACGTGCACAAATGAAAAATTGAACGAGCACACGATGAAATTACAAACTGCAACTGTAGCATATTCCAAATTATCGTCGATAATTTCTTCGTCGCTCAACGATGGAATAATATCCGATGAAGAATTCAATATTTGCGCGAAGATCTACAATGAAGTATTTGACGACGGTGACGAAAACTCAGGGATTTAGAATAATAATAGCATAATAATGACATCACAGGAATTACTACAACAGATCGTCACTAATACTACTCCGATGAAACCCACAATGATATCAGTGAGTTCAACTAATCCTGAATTCGGTATTAATTTTCCGACCGCAATACCAGCAAGCGAAATAGCAATAGCGCAATTACGAGTTTATTATAGTTGGCCAAATATTAGGTCAAAATAATTCGGTGGTCTTCCGCCGAATAATTCATTAGTATTTGCAAATAGAAACAAACCCGATGGAACTCCTGACTGGCAAATAGTCAGTATTCAAACAGGCAGTTATGAGATAGAACAATCAATGAAGAATTCCAACGTAGAATTAAATCCATTACAGGAAAAGAATCAAAAATAGCCATTACTGTTCATGAACCAACGCTGTCAACTGCCATCGAAGTAAATTCCCCGGATTACGCTGTTGACATTTATCAGTCTTTGATCAGGTCAGTGCTAGGATGGCCAGAAGTCGCGCCGGTTTATTTTGGCCCTGCTGAACCGGTCAAAAATGAATTTTTCATAACGGCAAAAAGATCAACAGAATTTCCAAGATAATTTCTAAATAATATTAATTATCCTATGAGAGATTCATCACGATTTAATACTGATAGTGATGGAACAAAATATCCTGTACTTATTCATTCATTAACCAATCTTAAAGAAATAAAACTGCCACCGCAGGCTGAGTACGAAGAATATTTTTATGATAAAATATTTTAAAATATTTCTGCGATTGTTAATCTTGAATGTAATCGTAAAATTACTGATTTAGAAAATCTATTTTTATCATTATCACAATTCTACGACGATGACACAAAACACCAAATCATTGAAACAATAATACACTTAAATAAAATTAAATCTAATATGAACTTTACCAACCGGACTATTGTCGTAGAACTCATCGAAAGGGAAAAGAAAAGCCTACTTACTTCATCGGTAAAATTATTCCTTGATCATTATAAAATAACCAGAGAGGAACTCCAAACATTTGTGATACCAGAATTTAGCACGGACGGATTAAAAAAAGAGACTCAGCGATGTTATCAATAATTACTTTCCCAAAAGCCTCGAATCATGGAGAAAAATTGCTCCGCCATCAAGTATTCTCCGATTTAACAATGATCCATACGGTGGTGGGCGTCATATTTCGCCGGGTATCGTTAATATCACATCAACGATCGCGGTCATTCTAGTATGTGATGTCATTGATGGTAGTTATCAAGTTGACCTCGAAAAATCCAACCAGGCCCAACAAGGATACATTTTGTATTCTTTCATGCCTCATGTATCACCAGGGAATTTGATTGTATAAGAACCAATCAATGTCGTTTATTTAAAATGTCATAATCCACTCTTATCGCGGATACATTTCAAACTTACTGACCAGTCTAGCCACCTGCTCGATCTTAGGTCAGAGACACTAAGTATAAATCTGTACGTAAGATCATAAAGCGTCATCGTAGAAAACACCAAGCAAAAAAAAAAGTCTCCTTGACGTTGTCAGGGGTGGGGGGAGCAAAAAGAAATCTGTCAATGAATTATTTTTTTTTACCTCGTGATTATTATCCTTGACGTAGGTCAGAGATGAATTATCCTTCTTGTTTAGCTGGTACCACCGTCACTACAGTCACTTTCTGACTTATCTTTAGCCAGTAATTCTTCCGATGACTCCGTCACCGTGACATTTTCACGGACATAATATCTCTCAGCTGTTTTACACGAGCGTGTACAATTCTTTTCGTTTCATATTCGCGAGATAACTGCGACCTAACCTGCTCGATGGCCCGTGAAAGAGGAACAAATAATTTCACTTGCGTATCCGTGATTGCTGACAGCGACTATAACATCGCCTGCTGGATCAACTTTATGAATCTATAATAGGGGGGCAGCGTGTACCTATTTTCTAATTTCCGAGATTGCAATGATTCAAAATCACTCTTAATTTTTTCAGGATCAGGTTTATCAGATATTTTTATACCGTCTTGTTTTAATTGCTTAATAGCAACAATAATAACATTAATATTTTCATATTCATTATATAATAAATATTTGTTTAAATAAATATATATTTCTGAATAAATATAGATATATGCAAATACGTTGTCAACGCGGGAAAATTAGGATAACTTTAACGGAGTTATCTCCGTTCATTGTGTATATACTGGAACGTGCTTTTTGCTTAAATTTCTTCGAAAATGCTGATTTGGTGATATTATTTGCAGCATAATATATTGAAGCACGGCAAATGTCAAAATATTTACCAGTCGCATTCATCGATGGGAAAATTATTTCTTCACCTGTCTCTGTATTCGTAGATATAACCGACTTAGGAGTCTTAGAATTAATGCCAGTATTCCCAAATGCATAATTCTGACTTTGTGTAACAACCCGTAGGTTACATAATTATTATTTTTCCGATTTCGATCAATGTGATCGATCACAAATCCGTCTTCGATGACCCCATGAAAACATTCGAATACAAATCTATGAGATAGATATATTTTATTTCCAGCACGAAATATGAGATAACCAGTATTAATAACAGCACCAACTGGTTTTTGTAGTTGACAGTTTCTGATGACACCATCACGAGATGCCTCAATAATTCTTGATGATGGGATGTTTTACAAATTAATTTTGCTCCATTTGTATACTAATACTATTTGTCTAAATATTTGGCGAGATAGTCATCGGCGGTTTTTAACGGAGATTCATTATTATGTTTTTTATCATAATATCGTTTCGGCTTTCTGTATCTTTTACCACCACATTGTACACATAACCGTGTTTCTCCTCTGACCCCAACACCACACAGCAAACACGGTTTCGGTCCTAGACTCCCTTTGCGAAAACTTTGCATGTGGTAACTACAGAATTCATTTACGCATGATTGATTACAAGGAGGAGAAAATCCTGTCATTAACCACTTTTATTTGTTATTTGCTTGCATCATTATATATATAT
>JAECUM010022242.1:0-11055 GCA_016617855.1 Megalonaias nervosa | reverse complement strand
AAACACAGGGTGGGTGTATAATGTGCTGACATGTAGGTCTATTCAACACAGGGTGGGTGTATGATGTGTTGACATAGAAGTCTGTTCAACACAGGTGGGTATATAATGTGCTGACATAGAGGTCTATGAAACACAGGGTGGTGTATGATGTGCTGACATAGAGGTCTATTAAACACAGGGTGGGTGTATGATGTGCTGACATAGAAGTCTATTCAACACAGGTGGGTGTATGATGTGCTGAGATAGAGGTCTGTTAAACACAGGTGGGTGTAAAATGTGCTGACATAGAGGTCTATTAAACACAGGGTTGGTGTATAATGTGCTGACATATAGGTCTATTAAACACAGTGTGGGTGTATGATGTGCTGACATAGAGGTCTATTAAACATAGGATGGGTGTATGATGTGCTGACATAGAAGTTTATTCAACACAGGTTGGTGTATAATGTGCTGACATAGAGGTCTATTCAACAGAGGGTGGGTGTATAATGTACTGACATAGAGATCTATTAAACAGGGTGGGTGTATGATGTGCTGACATAGAGGTCTATTAAACACAGGGTGTGTGTGTGATGTGCTGACATAGAGGTCTATTCAACACAGAGTGGGTGTATGATGTACTGACACAGAGGTCTGTTAAACGCAGGGTGGGTGTATGATGTGCTGACATAGAGGTCTATTAAACATAGGGTGGGTGTATAATGTGCTGACATACAGGTCTATTAAACACAGGGTGGGTGTATGATGTGCAGATATGTAGGTCTATTAAACACAGGGCGGGTGTATGATGTGCTGACATGTAGGTCCATTGAACACAGGGTGGGTGTATGATGTGCTGACATGTAAGTCTATTAAACACAGGGTGGGTGTATGATGTGCTGACATATAGGTCTATTAAACACAGGGTGGGTGTATGATGTGTTGACATGTAGGTCTATTAATCATAGGGTGGGTGCATGATGTGTTGACATAGGTCTATTAAACATGGTGGGTGTATGGTGTGCTGACAGAGATCTATTAAACATAGGGTGGGTGTATGATGCGCTGACATATAGGTCTATTCAACACAGGGTATGTATGTAATTTGCTGTTCACAGTACTCTTGCAATGAAAGAGTTATGTATTTTCATACTGAAAGGATGATGACAATTTACTGTTTACATTTTTGCAAAAAAATACATATGCCTCTTGCCAAGGATGGCTTTTAGAATATATAATTGCTAAATATTATAAAATGTTCATACTGCATCTGTTCAAGGTTAAAGCTACAGAAAAATCTTTGGCCAATGAGTTTATTGTTATTTCAAGGTTGTGAATATAATGCAGATGTAACAAGATAACCAGGATGGATTTCGGATTTATAACAGAACACTTTTGATGGTGATACAAATACAATATTTATTGATGAATGACTCAAATGAAAAAACAATTATGATTAATACGTGTGTGTATAAGATCCAAATCTTGGACAAATTAACACAATCTGCATGAACCTAATAATGTAACAGAGATGTGAATACAAGTAAATGACCTTACACAGTACAAGGACAAAGGTTAATGATTCACAGTAATTTCACATGACAAAAAGAATGATGTGTTTTACTAACATAGAAAAAAATGATGTACTTTACTCATACAGTAAAATGATGTATTCACTCAAATAGTGAAAAATGATGTACTTTACTCAGACAGTAAAATGATGTAAAAATGGGACAGATATCATACAGTATATCTTTACAGTCCCAAAACAGTGGGTATAACAAACCCCAAAATTAGCCCCCGGCTAAAAGAATACATGTATGGATTTGCACAAAACACTGTGTCACCAGAATACTTGGCTAACAGTCACACTGATCAATCAAGCAGTCAGCATTACAGGTAGTCACCGACCACCATTCAGTCATTGGGTCAATCAAGCAATCAGCGCCCACCAATTGGTCGGGGGGCCTCGAGTGGCCGAGTGGTCTAAAGCATTCTCCGTTATGGATCACTGTTATCTCACCTCTGTCTGCGTGGGTCCGAGTCTTGGATTCAGCCAATGTGGGTATGTGAGAAAGTTTGCCAGTAGCTTCTTGTGGGTCGGTGGTTCTTTCCAGGGTTTTCTCGAGTTCCTCCTCCACCATTAATACTGGACGCCATGTATAGCATATCGTGTGCTGAAAAATGGCATCAAACCCCACAACAACAACAACCAATTGGTCAGCAACACCTGATCACCTGCTACTCGACCAGCAAAACACTGTTCAATCAGCTCCATGGCAACTATGGTTAGCTTTATAGCTGCTATGGTCAACTTCTGTGGTCAGCTCTACAGCTGGTACCCCGTCAACTCTGATCAACTGAAAATAAATCTAACACCATGTACTAAGAATGACACGGGCATGTATGATAATACGTAATGATGTTATATACGGTAAGCTATACAAATTACATTATCTGCACAACATTACAATGCAATAACAGGTTCAGAAGTGAACTTACCTGTTTCCGATAAGAATCCTATGGTACTAAACGTTTCTTAATAAAATGCAATTTTATTGCTAATATAGATCTCCTGTTAAGTCACATACAAGAATAAAAAATATTTGCATATACTACGCAAGCTGGAGTTACGTAGAAAATATAGAAAAAATAAACGTGATAGTACAATAGGTACAAGAAATTAATAACTCGCATATCTCTACAGCTGAAGATCTGCAAGTCCTTAAATAGACTGCTCACTGACCAGACGTTTCCATGGTGTAATGATTTTGACCTACCATGAGGTATTTATACACAGATGATGTAACCCTACATTGTCTGTGCGCTTGATAAATATCGGTTTTTCCCATCGAAAAGCACTTCGCACATGCGGCACAGGATGAACCAAACTCACTGTTTTGAAATATTGTACAGTATACATAAATCACCCTCGGGTATTGTTGTACACAAAAAACGAAACCCGAGTACATGTATTTAATAAATAAAGGGATTTATACAATTCAGTGACAGCAAATTCCACACCAAGTAACCTATTATGCAAAACAAAATTGACTGTAAAATATTGTTTACCATTTACAAATGTTTTAACATGTAATACCAGAAATGCTCCGGTGGCCTAAGTGGTTAGAGCGTCCACCTCAGAAATGGGAGGTTGCAGGTTCCAACCCCCACAGAGTCATAAAAAAGACATATAAAAATGGTACAAGCAGCTGCCTCACTTGCCGCCTAGCATTTAAGAGATTAGTGTTAGGACTGATGGGCCTGGTGTCAGGATAATGTGACTGGGTGGGACATGATGCCACATGTCTGCAGCATGATGTCCCAGTGCTAGATATCACTATAAACTGCCACACTACAGACATCATAGTGATATGACTGAAAAATTGTTAAAGCAAGATTAAATGCTTAAAATAAATTGTTGGATACAAATTTGAAGTATTCCTACTTTTATGTTTCAGATTTTCTTTTTAATGCTGACATTTTTTTTTCTCACATCTCTGCAGTACAGTTTGCAAATTTGATTTTTTTTTTTTTTACTACAAATACTGTACATTGGCCCAACTGCAAACTGCATGTATCCAGTCAACAGATCTGGGTCTGTGCAGTTTGTTAGGAGTAATCAGTAGAACAAATAACAGATCTAATCTACAAGCAAATGTGACTGCAGTTCAGGGTCTATGTTGTTTATTATGACCTGACTTGTAAGCAACCATAAGCTATTGGCAGATTACATCGACACATCCTCAAGTGATATTCAGTTTGGTTTTTTTTAATCACATTGTTAATCTGTTATGGAAACATTGCATGTTGTCTGTTAAACAAGATTGTATTACATTAGGCAGTAGTTGGATATAATAGATTAATAAAAATTACCAAATGTGCACTACCTGTAGACTGCTCCAAGTAGTAGAAGTAGTAATGACCAAGTTTTCATTTGCATATAATTTGAAAGTCATGTTTTGGGGAAGTCCTAGTCCAGTCACTCATATGTCAGATTTTTTTTCTGGTAGGTCTAAGAAAGAGAGAGTCAATTTTCCCTCAAGTCAGTTCATTCAATTTTTGTGTGCATTGTCAGGTTTCTGTTTATTTATTTTGGTTAAGCAACTATATACTCACGTACAAGTTGCATCCAGTTGTAAACTGCATAGAGTTAGATATGTTATCATATGTTTTGGCATGTCTGAGTCTGTGCAGTTAGTGAGGAGTAAACAGTGCAACAAACAGCATAGACCCTAATCCACCCTAATCCGCAGGCACATAAGCAATGGCAAATCTGGGTCAGTGTTGCTAGCAGTTGGACCCCACTTGTAGATGAGTATATATGGTGGTAAAGTAGAAAATAACACTTTACCTTTTGAACACAGTAATATGCCTTTGCCACAGTAACATTTATGTAGCTAAATCATGATCACTGGGTATTCATGAATTTAGGAGAGGGACTCCTTAAGTCTGTGAGCTGCAGCCCAAATATTTTCAAGGTTTGTAGTGCATAAGACATTAACTTTGAAATCTTTTGAGCACCCAGATATTGGAACTAGTTAATTAAAATGAAAACAAAGATGAAATAAATCTATGCAGTGTTTTTCTTAAAAGTTTCATTTAATGACTATGCAAGGGCCAAGCGTTAACCATAAAGTGAAAACAGATATAAATTTTTTTCAGTATTTTATCTTTCGGTCATGTGATAGAAAAAAATGCTTAGTTCAAGATATAAGCATGATTTAGATAGTTCAAATATCAAAGATGCCTAAATGATAAAATTGTATGGAATATTGCTATTTTTTAAGCCGTCAGCATTCATGTTTAATTTGCTTCCCCATATGGATTTGTACCAGAGAGATTTAGTCAGAAGGACTCATTGAGAGTCAAAAGCACTTAGGTTGGTTAAACAACAGGTTTACAGTGTTCATTGTTAGTATTGTATTTGTCTTGTCATCCCAGGTTGTGTATAAACAGTATATCTTGTAGCCATGGGGAAGGATACAGATTGTAATTGCAAAACTCAGCAGGAATTCTCCTGTGCATGTAATTGATTCTCCTTGGAACAAAGCCCTTATTCTTGCTAAAAATGATGCTTTACTAACATTGGAATTTATTACAGATGCATATATGTTAACTTTATCCTGAACTACGATGAAGGTGGAGAAAAAATGCCCTTTTTTCAGCTAAGAAGTGCACCAAAAACGCACAAATTAAATTGCCTTTAAATTCATGTAAAAACAATTATTGTAACAAATCAGATTAAATTCATGTACAGAATTATTGCAACAAATCAGATTAAATTCATGTACAGAATTAATGTAACAAAATCAGATTACATTCATGTACAGAATTAGTGTAACAAATCAGAATAAATTTATGTACACAATTAATGTAACAAATCAAAATAAATTTATGTACACAATTATTGTAACAAATAAGATTCATGTACAAAATTAATGTAACAAATCAGTTTAAATTCATGTACTAAATTATTGTAACAAATCAGTTTAGATTCATGTACTAAATTATTGTAACAAATCAGTTTAAATTCATGTACTAAATTATTGTAACAAATCAGTTTAGATTCATGTACAAAATTATTGTAACAAATCAGTTTAAATTCATGTACTAAATTATTGTAACAAATCAGTTTAGAATCATGTACTAAATTATTGTAACAAATCAGTTTAAATTCATGTACTAAATTATTGTAACAAATCAGTTTAAATTCATGTACTAAATTATTGTAACAAATCAGTTTAGATTCATGTACAAAATTATTGTAACAAATCAGTTTAAATTCATGTACTAAATTATTAACAAATCAGTTTAGATTCATGTATTAAATTATTGTAACAAATCAGTTTAAATTTTGGTGATCAAATTAAATTTTTCATTCTACTTCAAAATATGTAATTTATAAATTACATTGTGCTTCATTTCAACCCAATTTTTCAAACTACAAAAGTAATGTTTTACACTAGAAACATAAAATGGAATATTTAGCAAAGCTGTGTAATAAAATGTTTACATTCTAGACAGAGTGGTCCTTTTTATAAACATTTGAAACTTATAGAATACTACAGGTAAATATTATCTATGATTGAATATCATTTTATTTTGTATCATTTTCCATTTTGAATAACACCCTATTTTTCTTGATGCATATACGTGAAAGTTAGTATATATAAATATATAAATATATATATATATATATATATATATATATATATATGAGGGGGGGAAAGAGTGCATAAACTAAGTAACTAAGTTAATGTATGTGTGTGTGTGTATGAAGAGAGATTTCCATTATTGATCCTAAAACAGTTTTGATTATTAAAATATGCACAGTTATCATATTTAATGTACAATAGAAGTTCATTTGACCTTTTGATATTTATTTCAGGTTTGGTATCCGGGTGAATGCTGTGTTACCTGGATTTATACAGACACCCATGACAGATGTAGTGCCCAAAAATGTGATTGAGATTATACTGCAGCTTATTCCGGCTGGAAGGATGGGACAGCCAGAGGGTGAGATCCAAGACAGATTCAGGAAATTTTGGCATGCATTTTGTGTACCTGATTACAAAGATGATAGACCCAGCTCCTTTGTCACATAATGCACAAGCAGATCAAATAAACATAATAAATCTTGATTTTCAAAATTGCTACATCACTTTGACAAGTCAGACTCTGTTGTTCTTTGATTTAACAAATCATATTCTACTGCTGTTTGATTGGACAGATCAATAATCTTATGTTCTTTGATTTTACCGATCAAACTCTATTGTTCTTTGATTTAATCAATAAGACTCTACTGCTTTCATTTGACAGATCAAATTCTACTGTTCTTTGATTTGACAGATCAGACTAGTTCTTTGATTTGACAGATCAAACTAGTTCTTTCATTTGACAGATCAAACTCTACTGTTCTTTGACTTGACAGATCAGACTAGTTCTTTGATTTGACAGATCAAACAAGTTCTTTGATCTGACAGATCAAACTAGTTCTTTGATTTGACAGATCAAACTCTACTGTTCTTTGAATTGACAGATCAGACTCAACTGTTATTTGAATTGACAGATCAGACTTTACTGTTCCGTGATTTGACATATCAAACTCGGCTGCTCCACAATTTATGTCCTGACTAATGTCTTTACCTCTCTTAGAATGAGCGCATATACCCAGTCTGACCCAAATCATCAGCCCATGTCCTCATTACATTTTCAGATAATTATTCAACATTTGGAAACTAAGAAACAATAAGATAAGAAAAAAATATCTACAATTGATTGCTTTGCTAATTACCAGGGATTGAGATTGACAATTCTTTGTAGTGAAATTATTCTTTGTTAATATCTATCAAAAATGTATTGTTTGACAAGATAACATTGATGAGACTTTAATTCATATGTTGTTTTATGAGCCACCTATCCTCTCTCCTCCTGTGTAAGGATGTGGTACATTTAGGTAATCATTATTGCAGCATCTCAGAAATGTATCAATTCATAATTTATATAAGTATTTACAAGGGGGAGGATCTAAAAAAATGTATCCATTCATAATTTACGTAAGTATTTACAAGGGGGGGTCTCGAAAATGTATCCATTCATAATTTACGTAAGTATTTACAAGGGGGTGGGGTGGGGTTACAATCTTATGATTAATACAATAGGGTGATCACAACATGGAATTTCATCATAATTGGTTGTCAGAACATGTTCTAGGCGCCCAGTTGTTTCAGTAACATTTTGTAACATTACTATATTCCACCAATAATGTCCTTATGTTATAATTTGTATGTGGAATACATCGAATTAACTCAGACCTTCTTATTTTTCAGTGCAAATTAGTAGGAGAGTAACACAAGGTATTGCAATCCTTGTTGTTATTATTTGTTATTTTTTTCATTATGCTGAAGTTCTTGTTTTCAAAACATTATTTATAGATGTCCCAAATGGTTGGAAATTTGGGGATGGGAAGCACCCAATGGACACTCACTTGACGTGTATATAGTATACAGAATGTATTCGATCAGATGGATGTCCCATTTGTTGCCTGTGGTGGGACCTTGCCAGAAGTCAATGCCTGTATAAGAAGAGGAAAGCAGCACATTCTTTTCCTTTGTGATCAGTTAGATCTCAAATTGTTTAAATCATATCTGGAAAGGACTAATAAAACAGGAAGAGACATCATATGTACCTTACCCTCAGAGGATCTCCAGTTCCTTCTCACAAGTGTCACCAGTAGTGTACTAAAGCGGGGGGTGGGGGGGCAAATGGGGTGGACGCCCCATGCAGCAGAGGTCTTGCAGCACTAAAACCATAGGTGCCAGAGGTCTTGGGGTGCCAAAAACCTCTTGGGCCTGTCAATTTCAAAAGCCACTAGTAAACAACAACCATTCATACTTCACATTTTGACTGTTATTTGCTACCAGAGATTCGATCTCTTTGTTTTGGACAACTACATTAATCATGTAATCTGATTCCTGCATAACATCTTTGAATATTATCAGATGACAAAATGGTTAACCAATTTATTGCATTGATGTAGATTTTAAGAAGATATTTATTTCATCAGAGAATATGGGTACTGCCATGTTTGTAAACAGTGATATTCAAGAGTACATTTTTAAAATAGTGCACTTGCTAGCAATCCCGAAATCAACTGGTGATGCAGAACTAATAACTTATGGTCATGTATTGTATATAAATATGTGATAGGTGGTGCTAAGCAGAAAAATTCCCAAAACTGAATTCCATGATGCCATAGAGCCTGAGATATCATAGGAGCCTACCATAACTGCCATTTACTCCATAGTAGCTTTGTAAAATGGGGTGTCTGGTCACGTACATCAAACCAAACTACAACTCAGTTTGTACAGTATTAGCATAATTTTTGAAGCATTATTTCTGATACTTAAGTATTGTATTTTAGAGACATCGTTAAAGTTTAGTGCAGTGGTGCCCATGATTCAAATCTAAGAGAGATACTTCACTCAGTGGAATGTACTCCATTCCACCACTCCATGGCATTATTTAAAAGCATTTTCCCAAAGTACATTGTCCTGACCTGGTTTCTGCACTACAACAGTGTAACAGTTTGTTGAATTTTAGCCAAATTTGGTATAGGCCTTATATTAATGAGATCTAGAAATAGTTCTTTTTCTGTTGTTATTTTCATTGCTTTGGTAAAAGTTTACCAAGGGTTGTTGGATTTCAACCAAAGTTGGTGTGCAACCTTATCCTGATGATATATCAACATCGTTTGTCGAACACATTTGTTTTATTTTGTCCTAACTTACCATTTGACATGTAAAACAGATTAATTTTCATTTTTTTATATCATTGATTTTGTGTTCTTATGATTTATAATGCTTTCAGTTCTCTTTTAATTATGGGTAGTCTGAGTTTCTTCTGACATTTTCCACCCTATTCTAGATATTTGGCTAAATATGTGTTTGGGGTGGAAGGCCAGAATACCTTAAAAAAAAAACATGGAATTTCCCAAAGCCATGTGGTATCAGTATGGTGTATCACTTTAGACAACAGTTACCAAAATAAGCTACATTGTATCAAACTATATGTCTTCTACATGGGCCAGGAAAACCAAGCTACTGATTACACTTTACCATACCACATCTGTTTTATACAAGGGATAGCAAACAGTAAGCTACATTGTATCAAATCCTATCTGCCTTGTACAAAAGTTAGCAAAAGTAAGCTACACTGTATCAAACCCAATCAGTATTGTACAAGGGCTAGCAAAAGAAGCTACATTGTATCAAACCCAGTAAGTCTTAATGTAAGTAATACAATATTTATCTTCTAATTCATGACAATTAAAACTTATTTAATGTCTTTATTAATAAACCAGTGCATTGAAATATTTACAGTGCTCACAAAATGGATATCGTACATTGCAAGACCAGTTTTCTTAAAGTCTGAGGTCAAAGGTTTCCATAATATATATAACTGCTGCAGGGAAAGGGCTGACTGTGAGAAAGTACTAGTGCTGGAAAGGTCAGAGGAAGCTCAGACTAAATTATGGAATACCAGTTTTTGTGAAATGTTTGTGGTGGCCCCAAACCACAATTTTAAAACTCAACGAAAAGTGAACTACCCCTACTATGTCCACAAGTACAATGTAAAATGTGACTTCCTGCAAAACAACAAGAAATGATATAAATAAATTCACAATATTATATAATATTTTGTTGTAAATTATATTTTTCCATCTATGTTGCAGATGTAGCTGAAGCTTGTCTTTTTCTTGCTTCAGACAGGAGCAAATATATAACTGGAACAACAATAGAAGTTGCAGGTAATGGATGCACAATTCTAAATGTTAGAAAATGAGACAGAAAGAAAAGAAAAGAAATAATTTAAATATATAAATTTATAAAGGACAAACTTGCTTCCGATTTTTAAAGCCACTGCTGCATACAGTGTTCTGGCAGGTTTTTTAATCCTTTATAGCTATCAAGATTTCTACTTATATTGGTCCATTCTGTTTGTACTAATAAAAATATCTTCATAAACCCAATGTACCTAACTGGAAATTTGCAAAGTACAATGGGAACAAAATGATGCCATTCTTGTCAAGGCTGCCATGTGAAGTCAGTATTGCCATGTGATGTCAGTATTGCCATGTGAAGTCAGTATTGCCATATGATGTCAGTATTGCCATGTGATGTCAGTATTGCTATCTGAAGTCAATATTGCCATGTGAAGTCAGTATAGCCATATGATGTCAGTATTGCCATGTGTATTCATCCTAGCTTAAGGTCAGAGTTTGAAGATTAAACACCTTGTTCACATCTTTTATTTTCAAACTAAATGAAAGGTGGGCTCAACAGAATGGGAGTCTCTTGTTCTTTGTATTGACTATTGTGGATAGGTGACTTGTATTGACTAGGGTAAGCAGATGACTAGTACTGGCTAATTTTGGCAGTTGACTAGTATGTACTATTGTGAGCAGGTGACTAGTATTGACTAGGGCAGGCAAGTGACTAGTATTGACTAGGGTGGGCAAATGACTAGTACTGACTAATGTGGACAGGTCATTAGTATTGTCTAGGGTGGGCA
>JAECUM010022241.1:0-18626 GCA_016617855.1 Megalonaias nervosa | reverse complement strand
ATGCCATGATTCGTAAGTTATATAGTGAAAATACCGTGCCAATGCCAGACATCCCAAGTCATTTAGTGAAAATACCATGTCAATGCCAGACATCGTAAGTCATGTAGTGAAAAAACCATGTCAATACCATGATTCATAAGTCACGTAGTGAAAATACCATGTCAATGCCAGATATAAAAAATCATGTAGTGAAAATACCACATCGATGCCAGATATCATAAGTCATGTAGTGAAAATACCATGTCAATGCCAGACCTCGTAAGTCGTGTAGTAAAAATACCATGTTAATACCATGATTTTGTAAGTCATGTAGTGTAAATACCATGTCAATGCCAGACATCGTAAGTAGTGTAAATACCATGTCAATGCCAGACATCGTAAGTCATGTAGTGAAAATACCATGTCAATGCCATGATTCCTAAGTTATATAGTGAAAATACCATGTCAATGCCAGACATCGCAAATCATTTAGTGAAAATACCATGTCAATGCCAGACATAGTAAGTCATTTAGTGAAAATACCATGTCAATGCCAGACATGTTAAGTCATGTAGTGAAAATACCATGTCAATGCCAGACATTGTAAGTCATCTAGTGGAAATACCATTTCAATACAGCCATATTTTCAGGGATGTAGCTGTAGGAAACAAAATTTCAAAGATGGCTGCCACTGTGGCCATAGTGAATGTGAGATTGGTGCAATTTTCACTCAGGCCCAACTAAATATCTTAAAATGTATATTAGTAAGAACTCTATGTTGATAAACCATCCATTCAGGAGCAGTATTTTTATACTGAATGACTGACAGGCATAAACATTTTCATTAGGTCCAACTACATCCTAGGCTGAATGAGCTTGTTAAATTTCATGGCAAGAAGCTTAGGAGAAGTAGCAATACCAAATGGATATATGGATGAACAGACAATAGACGGCAGATCAGCACTTTAACTCTTCTGGTCTTTTACTAGAAGAGCCAAAAGGAAATGCAAAAATGCTGATATAGTACATCTATTCACTTTTAGATTCATCAACATATCTTCTTTTAAAAAGTATAACAAAAGAATATAGCTTTTATCTGCAAAGCATTCTTTCTAAAAAAAAAAATCACAAAACACATCCAATATTTCCTGCAAGATTAGATGAATGTTTTTTTTAAAATAAGTTTGGAAAATGAAAGAATCGTAACTGTCACCAAAGATTTCCTGAGAAACATACAAGAAAATAAATCTGTAGTGAAAATGAACATAAATCTCATTTATTTGATTTACATCATCATTTTGATATGTGCAATAAAATATTTGCAGCAAATTCCGAATTTATTTTAGGTCTGATAATTCAAGATCCAAATAAGCATTTATGATTTCAATAACAGAGGTCACTTCATTTAGTCAAATACACTACCTACAATAAAAACATTGGCAAATTTGCCCACCAGACTAATTTTACCTCAGAAAACCATTGTTATTCTTGTCCAAACTTGCAAATCTGCTGTATAATCTTTCAATCTGATTGTGGGAAACTGTAAAAGAAAGATTTTGTACATAAAGCTAAATACATGTTTTGTTGACGGAAGGAACAGATTTGATTTGGTGTAGGGATTCAAGGCTGTAAGACCAAAATGTATTCATACACTATGTATCAAGCAAATGCTTTCTGCCAACTCGGAAGAAAACATGAATGCAATTCTTTCTTTATGACTGGTTTTTTTTTTACATAGCCCCTCTTTAGGCTTTCTTATTACTTTAACTTTACAATGTGAATTAAGTTCAAAATGAATTGGGATTTATAAAGGTTTGATTCTGTGTCTACAAATATTGCCAATTGAATATCAGAGAAAAGTTTCAATCTGGATATCTGAAACAGAAATAAATAACATCTATATTGAACATCAAATCAGTCATGTAAGATTTTATACATATAATATTTATGTAATAAATATATTTATTACATGCCCATTTAATTTTACATCTAGCTTTACATGGAGATGTTCAATTCATATTTCCATATCACACCCAAATGCAAACTATTTACATGTTCTCTCTGATCTCTGCTCATAAATATTCATTCACTGTACAGATAAAAATATTTTGTAAAAGATGTATGTAATAAATACAAAAAAATGTGTTTGTGTTTTGTAATTAGTTGCGTGAAATAACTTGTCTGATATGGTATACTAATAAGTCATTTTTTGGCTGACAACCTCATCACATCTCTATACCATATATCCACCTCATTCTTTCTGCTGACTTGGAACAACAGATGTAAGTCATTGTCCATAAATCATTTTGTTTATTACTTCAGAATTTGATGTAATAATCCTTTTTTTAAAACTTTAACTGGACTTCTGAAATAACATCTAAAAACTGGATGCCCTGCTTAGGACTAACCTGGTTTGAAGTGCATTAATGGAGACTTTTTAATGTACATTTCACTCACACAAGCAAATGGATGTGTTTTCAAGTTCAACTGACCCACATTTCAGTTGGTTGGAATGCAATGGAAGCTGGGAATGCCAAAACCAGATTAAGTTCAAGTATGTATCTTTAATGAAATGAATAAAAATATACTAACACAAAAGAAAGTGTTAGATAGCTTCATTTTGTTCAAGATACTTATCATCCCTTTGACCAATTTTGGCATTCCGGCTTCCATTGCATTCCAGGCAACTGAAATATTGGTTAACGGAACTTGAAAAAACGTCCATCTGCTTGTGCCAGATATTGAATCCATTAGGTAAAAGACATCAGAGTAAGCAAAGTCATACTAAAGCAATATAACTTTAATTTGTGGAAAAGGATCCATATGGGCTGTCAAGTGTGAGATATTCCTAAAAATTTGGTCTCTTGTTCCCCTGTAAGTTGACTGGGGAAGTTGCTACACAACACCATTATTTAGGCAATAAGACATCAATGAAAAAAAGGGTAGACGTCTTACACTGTAGGACCATGCCTACTTTATTAGGGGTGAAACAATTCATCAATATATCGATGCATCGACAGTATTATCTGAGTATACTCACTCGCCGTCTACAAGTTGACACACAGTGACATGGTTCGTAATCTGCTCCCCCACCCCATTTCATGCCAATGATGTTCAGCATATACTATACATTCCAAACATGTTCCACATGTATAATTAAGTACTTTACTCATCAATTAATAACTACTTTTACGCAAAGTTTCAACTCTGAATTGTATCTTGACTCCTTTGGTCGATTTGAAAAACTATGCTACCAGTGTGTTACACGTTGAACTATGTTATATTGAATTCTCATCTGTTGTTATTGCTTGTTCCACTCCAGTTTAAACAATAACCACCAATCAGAAATCAATGTAGCTTATTCTCTGCATGACAAATAGGAAGTATTGGCAGAGTGACTTTGCGGGAAAGTTATTAGATATGTCAAGTACTTAAGCGGAGATGCTGTCAGGGCGTGCCATTGAGCGAATCATGCACAATTTGTATGAATTCGTGTGCTTGGAGAACAGTAAAATGTGAAAACTCACAAATTCACTGAAAGTCCCACATATGAAAATGTGCTCGGCGAAGTATACAATTTTATTTAACAGTTCTTGTTGAGACGTCTGTTTTTCGGGTAGCAACTGTTCCACATCTGCATTTTTCAAGCTCAATTTCAACGTTTGTGAAACTAAATTTGGTTAGAACCAGGAATAAAAATTATGGCGTAGTTTGATCCATTCATGAAGAAAATTTTACAAATGCGTGTTTAAAATGCAGGCTACCTAGAAAACCCAAAATGTCTGGTTCCCGGTGTGGTTCATTACGATTTCACTCAGCAAATACTTGCTGATGAAAGTGATGATGACAATAATTTTTAAGCTGTGAAGTATATCAGATTATTGGAGCTGGGATAGCGTTAATGGAGACACCAGTAAGTGATTTTGAGCCCGAAATGGTGTTAAATATGAGTCAGATGTACATGCTGGATGGACAGAAAAATAGATGGCATGACCCTTTCAGTGATATTTCAAAACTAAATGTACAAAGGACAGAATACTGAGCCTAATTAAAATACAAACAATTTAAAACTATAATGCAATTTTCAATTTTAATTAATCAAATTCACCCTGCAGATCATATGCTACAAAACCATATACATGTATCCATATCAGGGTTAAGATAAACTGAATAAAATAAGGGTTAAAAAATGCAATTAAGGAGTACAGATATTTATTTTAATACCTCTGTCTGCACAAAGATTGACGGACTAAACACCCTTATACAGCATTACGGAACAGATAAGAAATTTGGCATAGCAGTCAGTAAACTACTGATTTAACAAAGGAAGTTTATGTTAGTGAAAAATCCCATTTTGGAGCAGATGTATCCAAAAGATAATATCTGTAATCACTGGAATATTGTACAAAACAGTTACAAACATCAATTTCCCAACATATTCAAGCTGACAAAACTAGCTATGTATATGTCCCTTCAGAAAGAAGAACAGAACAACACTGATACAAAGAAAAGGAGCAGAGTATGTTCAGAGTTAATTAACAAATTAATGCTTATACTTGAGGTGACATCTGTCAAAGATGTTGATTTCAGCAGAGCTATAAGAAAGTGGAGCCGGAAGAAAGAGAGACAGATATTGAAGGTTAGGTAAATATTTGTCCTATGACCATTTCTTCCTCCCCTCCTTTTTTCTTTGATAAAGGAGGAGGTCTCCCTTAAGATAAAATCCAGTCATTATCTTTCCTCAAATTGTACTTAGGCAACAAATTTGGAATTTCTCTTTTTTATGCAGTGATATTTAACCAGTGAATGAAGGTGCTGATGGAATAAATGAAATTAACATAGAATGAGCGATGAGGCAGATATCAAACTGCTCAAGTTTATCACCTTGTTTAAGTTAAAAAGAAAAATGTAGAATAGGACTGGGTGTAGTCAGTAGTTTTCCTTTTTCACAAACAAATACAAGTACCCGTGGCTGCAGCAATCTTTACATCTGCAGGATATAAAATATGATAGATTTTTTTGGTATTCAACCCTATTTCCAATGACTGGATTTGTTCTAAATGAGATTTTCTTTGCATGAAGAAATTGTATTATTTCTTCTGTTTTGTAGAAAACATCATAATGTCTCCCAAGTGTAACTGAAAAATGAAATTGGTAATAACGTTTTCAAATCATTCATGTTGTACAAAAGAAAGGGAGTTAAATGGCCTAAAACGTTGGATAAAACACTGCAACCTACAGGCAGTATTGATGATATCTTCTTATCAATCAGAATTGCACATAAATATATGATAACTGTATGTCTGTCTGTAGCCTGCATACTGGAAATACAACCAAAAATGTCAACATACACAAGAGGGCACCACCTACCTTCCAAAGATGGAAAGACCATCAAGTTCGTATGTGTATCACTATGTATCGTATCGCAGGCTGCGTATTGTGAATGGTATCGATACGTGGCACAGGTGTATCATTTCACCCCTATACTTTACAGTTAATGCTGGAGTATTACAAAGCCACAAAATAATTTATTGTTAAACCTAGCTTTGAAGAAAAACAAGTGACCAAACACACAACAGTCCTGTAAATAAATTTCAAAGAGCCTCTCATGCTATATTTGACCTTTTGAAGGAAAATATAGAATTAAATACAAACTTCAAACACACAACTCACCCTGTATTTGACCTTTTGAAGATGAATATAGAATTAAATGCTAATTTCAAACACACAAATCATCCTGTATTTGACCTTTTGACGACAAATATAGAATTAATACTAATTTCAAACACACGACTCATCCTATGACCTTTTGAAGCCAAATATAGAATTAAATGCTAATTTCAAACACACAACTCATCCTATATTTGACCTTTATGAAGACAAATATAGAATTAAATGCAAACTTCAAACACACAATTGACAATTATAATTAGTTCAGCAGAGCCTATCAACCTACATGTTTTGACATAACCAACATGCTGGTCTATTCTGCGAAACAATATATCATTTCTGTAAACATTGGATAACATATTGTTTCTGGTCACAAATCCAATTTGTATCAAAAAAGAACAATTGTCCTTAAATTTAGGTAATTGATATTCATAAAGTGTACAAAAAATACCCCCCATTTCTATTCTGAATGCAAATGAAAACGTACCTTCTAAATGTTAACATGAAGACCCATCCCATGACCTTCTTGAACTTGCTATCCAGAATCTATAATATAAGCTCCCATTCATCAATACTAACTTAATATTTATCTTTAAGAATCATACAAATAAATATATTATCTAATAAAAATATATACTTTTGAACAATTCTTACGTATATGTAATTTAATTACTTGTGTTAGTTTCAAATTCTCTTTTATTTTATTTTTATTTCATTACTTGTTATTGTAATGATACCTTTATTCACTGGAATTGACATATTTTTCTCCAGAAAATTCAGTTCAATTCTTTTTAGCCTGATTAAAACACAGTAGCATTGCTACATTGTATTTTTAGCTGACTTAGTTCCTGACCTTGATTCAGAAATTGGTAAACACAAGAGTGAAAATCACTGGTCGTAATCGAGGTCATACTTGGCTTGCGTGTTAGGTCTATTTTGTAAATAACTTTTTATTATTGAATCTTATAGTATAAGATTCATTCAGTACAATCGAACCTGTAAATAGCTTACATGCTACATGCCATATTATTTTACTGTGCTGTTCGAACTAAGTTATCATGTGACCCATCATGGGGTCTAAAGTGCGTTTCAGTTAAGGGTTAAAACAGATATTTTGTGTTGTGACCAGTTCGAGTTAGATTTTATTTATTTAAAATAATTTATTTTCCCTGGAGACTTCATCTAGTGCTCAGCAAAATTCTTGGACAAAGACATTTACTGAAAATTATTTGGAATTCTAAAGCCAGAATTGGTGATTCAACAAGTAACTGTCGACACAACAACACAGAACAGGATATAGAGGACATCATCGCTTTCCATCTTGGAACTTCATCGGGATTCAAACTTTGATTAAATCAGAACTTTTTAGTGATAGGACTTATATTTTTAAATTCTAGAATTAATTTTTGGATTAGATTCACAAACCGTAAGTCCTTTTTCATATTTATACCTTGTTTTCTAGCGAAATAAATTATTCTGTTAAAATTTACAAAGCTTGTTGGCTTCACTCTTTTCTTTGTTACTTTTGTACGAGCCTACAAGTAACACAATACTGCATCTTAATCCAAGTTTCTAATTTTTCAAGTTGTCCCACACCCACAATACTGTCTGCTTACCAACTCGTCAACTTGCCACTCAAGTGAGATTTTCAAGAAATTCACAGGCATATAGTCTGTTTCAAAATTCTTCAGTAGACTTTTTTTTTCTCCCTAAACAAGATGTTGTAAACACAATACATCCAATCAACTGTTTTTTCTCTTTAATTTAATAACTTATTAAATTTATAAAATGTTGAACTTCTAATAACGTTTTTTTTATAAATTGGTTTAATTTGCTTAATATTTCCTGCCATTCTGTTATGTTAAATTTTCTGAAACTATAAACCTGACCTAGATCATTGGCTGAAATGCTGACCGACACAGTCAAAAATAATATTTCTATTTCCATGCAAGTCACGATTTACTACAATCTACCACAATTCACTTCAGCCTATCACAATCCACTACAACCTACCACAATCAACTATGAAAATACATCCTGCAGTGTTGAATAAAACATTTTTCAGAAACATGTCCAACTCAACAAGCACAAAAGAATCATCATCTAGTACAATAGCAACATAAATTTTGTCAGGCGACTATTGTATGTACCCAATAATGCTAAACCTCCCACAGGGAATTTCATTCACTTTGTCCCTAAAGAGAGCATATAAAAATTTCATTACATACTTGCACTGTCTCTTCTTTGTGGCATCATAATGTGCTCTGTAAAACAAACTGAGTTGGGATGCCATTTGTATACTTATGGCCCCAAAGCGTCTGTCTAATTAGCCTACTCTGAAACATCTTCATCACTGGCCTCATCAAAATGTCATTTGCTTCAGATGCAGTGGGCGAGTTATCCTGTTTTTCTTTTGTGGGTATACACTTTCATGCACAATATTCTACAGTTTCGTTTTTGTTTTATTTTCTTCATAAATCTGCCCAAGTTATTTTTGTTCTATTTCTAAGGTCACTGCCAAATATACCATCTTAAGTGTGATCTGGGTTTGTTTCAGCTATGTCAGTGTTATAAATAATGTAGAAATTAAACTCAATGGCAACCAATAGTTCTTATAATTTGCATAGTTTTCTGGAAGGAGACTGCACCTTTTGCTGGTGGGACTCCTATTTTTACCAAAATGGGAGTCCTGGACTCCTAGTTTTAAAATCCTAGCGAGACCTCTATTATAAGTATGTCATGTTTGCTAAGCCCAGCTATAAAGTCCTGAATAAACTATTATAATCTACCTGTCTTGGGAATATTACTGTGGCCATGGGTTTGATGTCTAAAGATTGCCGCGGGCTAGTGTTAAACTCTTATGCAAGGTTACACAACTAGCCAGAGACCAGAATCTTGAATCGACAAAGGCGATAGATTGCACCATCTAAACAAAGGCTTGCAGTTATCACACCCATGTGTTAAAGATTAGTCCAAAAGGAAATCCACGTGGTGAATGGGGCGTATTCTTATCCGTCCCTATGTTGACAGACAGTGAGAGGGACATTGTCCACTAAGTTTGATTGGATTGGTTCACAGCAATATCCAATTGGAATTGATATAGAGGGTGTCATTCCAATTCCGACCTGAATGATGCTTCAGAGAAAATTTAGTATTCGCCCAGAGGGATTGCCGATCAATAGGTTACTCCGAGAATGAAGCCACTCGTAATTTGGCGGCAAAACTTAGAGGTAGAGTCTAAGGAAAGACAAAGCTTCGAAAAGGTCATCAAGTTACTTGCTCAATTTTTGCAGAATATTACGGCATCATATTGTAATTATTTGTAGTATGTACACTTAATTACTAGGATTGTTTAGCATGTAGAATTATCTTTGTAGTGATTCATTTACATGCGTATTTGAGAATGGGCTTGAGCTTACATAGAGAATTATTAGATGCAAGGCAGAATTAGGTAGATTGTTAGTGTGTGGTCAGAATTAATTTTGTAATTTTTTGCTATTAGGTTACTTCATAGTGAACTAATGCATTTATTAATGTCTTATGTTAGAGTTTACACATGTTTGAATTGTGAATTTGAATTGGTTGAAGTATGTAAGATTAGTTACTATGGACGTATGCATATATTAGAGCATAGATATTTAAATATTTGCAAACTCTGTATGAGTTGTAAGGTTTAAAAATGCGTCTGATTATTGTGATATTGTTTAGTATAACGGGATTAGGATATGTATTGAAGTGACGGAATTTATTGATGCATGTATAAGAAGTAATTGATACCGTGCTATATTATGATGTTTGTTTCACCATACAAGAATGTATAGATATCTTGATGTGAACGAATGCATGACTGAAGAAATTTAACAGCTGTTATCTGATAGGCTGTGTGTAGTGTGAGATGAGAGGGCTAAGGAAAAAGATTGTACCGTCCTGGTGTTTTCACAGGAAGCTTTTTAGGGGACACAGAACTTCAGGTTCCATTGGGTCCCGAGTCTTCAAGAGTTGGAGATGGAATTGAGGCTGTAGCTGAGACAGAAGAGTAGTCGTGGTAGAGAAAGTGGAGGAGGAGGAGTCTAAAGAAAGTCAAGGAGGAGGAGAAGGAATCTGGAGAAAAGTCGAGGAGGAAGGGGAGAAGGAAGTGGGACAAATAAGAGAGAGAAAGGATACACCAGATGAGTAGAAATACAAGGACAGGTGGAAATCAATCTCACACTGCTAATCAAGTGATGCAATAGGCTTATTAAAGGGTTGAGTGGAAGGAGTGTAATTGGAAATTTGAGTTGTCTGATTACTTAATTGATATTAAATTGTTATTCATTGAATTTCTATAATAGTTAAAATAAAACATTGGGAGCACCCCACCCCAACCATAACAATCCCCACAAAGTATATAGTTCTTATTATAATAATCACAACAATCTACAACAATCCACAGCAACAATCCCCACAATCCAGTACAATCTACCATAGTCGGAAGGAAGTAAAAACGTATGCAAACTAAAATGTACCCAAGTCAAAACATATCCAAGTCAAAAAGTACCCAAATTAAAGCAGGACCCAACATGAAGTTTGGACATACACTAAGTTAGTAAATGAAACACAGCAATAACATCCTCAAATTTCATGTTGAAGTCTGTTCAAGTTGCTAGTTGTTCTTTAAAAAAATCATTATGTTTGGATCATAAAGATTAAACTGGATGTCTCTCTCCCTCTATTAGAAAATCAATCAGTCGCTTCAGCATGTACATGTCCATAAGCATTTAACAGCTTGTTTGTAGTCATAATGCCATTTTTATGATCCCAGTGATCAGCGTGACAATTTTTAACAGCTTGTCTGTAGTCATAATGCCATTTTTATGATCCCAGTGACAGCGTGACAATTTTTGACAGATTGTCTCTAGTCATAAGGCCATTTTTATCATCCCAGTGATCAGCGTGACAATTTTTAACAGCTTATCTGTAGTCATAATGCCAATTTTATGATCCCAGTGATCCGTGTGACAATTTTTGACAGATTGTCTCTAGTCATAAGGCCATTTTTATGATACCAATGATCCATGTGACAATTTTTGAGCAGTTGCTAGTAGACAAATGTGGATTTTATATTGCAGAATATTGTGGATGGCAAGCAATATCATGTACTCCCCAGGGAAATTCAAAGACAGACAGGACTTAATATAAGGTGTTATGTATCTATACTAGAGTTTCGTACAGCTGTCTGTGTCCTCATAGGTTATCAAATAAGGTCAAACAGTCCCTTCCATACTGTGCTAGTCTGCAGTGATTGCAGAAAGGAAATATCTCTACCGAGAGACAGACAAAAAGATCTATAGTAGCAGGGTTCGAAACCAACTTTTTATTAACTAGTCAAGCGGACTAACTGGATAAAAGACACACTTGTCCGCAGCAAAATCCATTAGTCCTCAAAAATACATGTATGTAACACAACAATAGAGATATATATACACATTATAAATTATATTGATTTGCCATCAGTTTGTCCCAAATCATAATCTCCATCCGATTCTGAATAGTCCTCCTCCATATACAGTGGTCTTCTTTGTCTCAGTCCACAAGAGTTCCATAAATATATAGCTGGCACTGGATCATAATCAGCAATGTCTTCACTTAAAAAGTGAATCGTTAACAAGTCATTCAATACACTGCTGCGCAATCTGCATCTCCATTCAGATTTCGTCATTTTCAATTCACTGAATCCCTGCTCTGTATCTCCAGATGATGCTGGAAGGGTCAACACAATATCCACCAGTGCAAAAATGTTAGTGTGACCTTCTTGAAATATCTTGTTAACATCACACCATTGTAAGTTCTCTACCTGACATCCACAAGCATAAATTAAACTTTTCAAGAGTTGCCACTCCTCTTCAACCTTGTCTGGATAGAAGCCTGCCATTGTTATTACTGAGGAAAAATGTTCCAGCAGAGTAGTAACATCCTCATCACCAAATCCAATATGATTTGAGTCTCTTGGCCACAAATGAAAATCTGCAAAATGTGTGGCTTTCAATACATCGCATTGCTATTTGTCAAATCGGGCATCCAAGTGTTCTGCTAAACTGTTGATCATGTTCTCTCTAGCATAAAGTGATAACTGCACTGATGTTGGGGAACTTTGTTCTTTTAGTACAAAACCATGAAATTCTTTTATAGGTACATTACCAATATCCTGCAGAAACTTTTTTAACTTAGGTCCATCTCTTAATTTCAACTGTTCCAAGACATCAATAGTTGCAAGAACTCTCAGGTACACTTCAGACACCAACAAGACTCATTTTGAAGAAACAATGACAACGTGGACAGTAAATTTATGATACCTGTCAAGAAGTGGGCATAATTAACAAGATGCAGATCTAGCAATATTTTCAGACAGACAGCTGCTTTCCCAGCAGCTTCAGGTCTTTTAGGTGAAGGCTGATCAGTTTTAGTCAATGTCTGGAGGTGGCTGACTATTGCTGGATATGATTTCCAAAAATTGTCCAAAGCCCTCTGCCAATGTGCCAACCATCTAGTTCCACCAATACAAGTAGGGACTATCTTGGTGATTCCCAGCACCTCACATGCATCTAACAAATCACTTTTATTTAAAGGGCTATTCCAATAAAAATAGTAAAGTCCTGTTAATACCTCCTCAACTTTTGCATGGATAGGCTTTTTTGCAATTGTACTTTGTAAGCCAATTCCAAACGATGAGCATGGCAATGTATTCCTACAAGACATTTCTGCGATTCTCTAAATCTAGCAATAACACCATTGTTTTTTCCAGTATTGACAGCAGCTCCATCAGAACCAAATCCAACAAGTTAACTTTTGTGATCAGGCATTGCAACTGATGCAAATGCATCATCAATACCTCATAAAATCTGTGCAATAAATTCTGAAAACACTTGTGCCTCTTTGTCATTGAGATATGTTTGCCCAACATCAATTCCCTTTTTGGCATCCAATTGGACCATCCGCATATAAACGCTAAATGGCCTTCTCATTTTTACTAGGGTGTGTACATTCCTAAACAAAACCGACATTCTTCCAACAACTAATTTGTTTAGTGTCATGGCGATTTTACTTGTAGATGACTGTCTTTTGGGTTTTGATAATTCTCAACTCGTGATCATGCATTTCTGATGGATTTGTGATTTGGTTTCATGGTATACTATTGTTTCCAACCATAAATTGGAACATTCAACTACAAATGAGCCTTTTTTTTCATCCTCCGTTTTTTAATGCTCTCTGCAGACGCAGCAAAACATGGTATTTACTTCAGGGTTAAAGTTAAGCCAAAGCTGACCTCATTTCAACTTCTCTAGAAAAGGTCGGTTCCTACTTTCTTTATCATACTGTTTGTCGCGTTCCCTTTTGTCCTCGTTACTGTCAGTATTCAGCCTTTTGGCCGGATTTTCCACACCTTGTACAAATCGCCACATTGTACTCTTCGCTTTCTTTATTTAACTATGATCCTGGTCAGTGCGACAATAATGCTTTGCACACCATTTGTAAGGGGGCGTTCACCAGTTATTATGTGCTTTTGAGAGAGTGACATATGTATGGTGAAGTTGTTTGCATTTAAAACATGCACAGTGGAGAGAATGTTGGCATACCTCTATGCTACTTTGATGTAATGTGGCTGACATTTCTTTGGATATTGTACTTTTGGAAATTGTAAATGATCTTAGCACACTGCTAACTAAAATTACTGCTCCCTTGTGCTCCAAAAATCAGTCTGAATTTGTCTAAAGTACACTATCCCTAGCACCTATTCAAATAGGGAAAATGAATTTTGCCAGACTAGACAATACCAGCTTCTGAAAGTGCAATAAATGAATTACCAAATATATAAAATGTAAAAAAAGTTATCAGCTCTTTTTTTTACAATTACCGCTGAAGTTCAGGAGTGAAAATGACCAAGTGGAGCTAACACTTTTTTGAAAGGTGCACATTTGGAGTAAGGCCAAGCTGTATACACTATAACCCAAATTACACCCATCAATCGCACACAAAAATAAAGGGAATTAAAGGTTCTTTGGACAATACCTAAGATATACAAGGTCCTTTTTAAATAGCCAGTATAACTAGCGAAGAAACCCAGGGAAATTCTTTTTCTTTAAAATTCTAACTCTATGCAAAATATGAAACTGTAGTGCGCCACCTAATGCTTAATATAAAGTGCCAAGGTGATCTGGATTTACATATGGGAGTTACAACAAGTTCAGTAACTAAAAATAGCAAGTTATTTGTCCGCATTTCTGTTATGGAATTCATTAAAAAATACGAGAAAAGCAAACTTTAAAATAATTACATGCATTCATTTTTCATTAGTCAGGCGGACTTGTATTGGAACATATTTATTAGTCCGTGAGGAACCAATTAGTCGCGGACTAACGTCCGTCCATTAGTTTCAAACCCTGAGTAGCGATAAATATATACGTGCAGTTAAGCCTATTACAATGAATTAATAAAATGTACTATACTGGCTTACTGTGGATTTGTTTTTTTTTCCACAGTGCACTATATGTGCTAATTTGTATAGGTAAGATCAGGAAGTGAACAACCCATTCTAGGTAAATCAGAGGTGCTAGATGCGTGTACAAGAACAAAAGTTATTACATATCATTGAATGAGAATGTTTAAACCATATGTTTGACTAGTTTGTGCACAGCAGCAATGTTTCTCTGAAGTTGGATTTTACTGCATATACAGAATGCAAAGCATGATCATTTCAGTTGGCGGAATAGTGTTCAAGTGTAATTCATTTTTGAAGCTGATTTAGGAAGCAATTAGCTATCAGCAAAGCCCAACAAAAATAAATATCAGAACTCATGGTTGATGGAGTTTTACATTGTGAAGCATGCCAAGCAAAAAAAAGAACAAAAAACAATAAATGGCTATCAATTCTTCAAACAACACATCAACACTCAGTTCTGACCAGGATTCACTCAGAGAATCCAGCAGAGATGTTTGAACACCAGGACCATCCAGTCCCTAGTGAGTGTTGTGATGATGTGATGAGCACTAATAACACTTGCATTATCTTTGAACCCAACCCTATTGAATTTATATTTGAACTGTAGCTATTGCAACATTGTGTGACAATATTAAAATAGGGGAAATTCTATGCATGTGGAAATTGGAGTCTGGGCTTGTGGAATTTCGGTCAGGGCTTGTGTGTTTATTTAAGTCGCTAGCCCTGGGCCTGTGTCTAAGCAAAATTGTCTTTGAACACTGACAGTAGTAAATCCTGGAAAATTATTGTGGATTGTAGTATATATATATATATATATATATATATATATATATATATATATATATATATATATATATATATATATATATATATATATATATATATATATATATATATATATATATATATCTGTGTGTGTGTGTGTATATATATATATATATATATACACACACACACACTGGTTGATCGTGCTATTTTCCTGCTTGATTATAGAAGATTGTGGTCAATTGCTGTATTTTCTTAGTCTATTGTTGTAGTTTGTAGTGGATTGTGGTAGATTATAGTGGACTATGGTAGATTGGGTAAATCGAGCAGCCGCATTTTCAATAAAAAGATGCATAAGCATACATGTTTTCAAAGACATGCGCAGAATAAGCTGACATATCACAAGTAATGAAAACACTGGTGAGCATACCATGTGTCCAGAAGTACAGGGGTCACGCTACCAGGCGAAGTGGGTGACAAAGTCGCCTAAAATATGTAAACTTCGCTTTCTTCTGTTAGGAAAGCGAAAATGACTTCGCCCTGTAATTTTTTTTTGAGATACATTGACTGACCATATCTTTTTAAGATGCCCCTTGCCTTAGCCAGGTTAGTTCTAGTGTTGTGTTGTTTTGAAATGTATTCATCAAGCCATCACTAGCAAGGCCTAGTTTTGATATCAATTATGTTGACAAACAAACTCATGCACATTCACAGGCATGTGGTTTATAGCTAATTGACCATTAACCCTTTCCTGAGTCAGTTAGCTACTATCACTGCCCGATTTCCGCATGTTATCCTTAATGATAAAAACACGCAAACTTGCGTTTCAAAACTTTAACAATAGTATGAAATAGCAGTTTATGTTTTAAGAACAGAATCGGTGATCTGGGTATTTTAACTGCCTCTTGTACACTGTTTCATCATAAAATTAGTTTGAAATTGCAAGTGAACCAGTAACGGGGAAATACAGCGCTGTGTGTGTGGAAGTACCAGTTTAAAGTTTATTAGATTGTCTGTTTTCGTAAATCATCGTGCAAATATATTCAGACGAAAAAAAAAAAAACAATTTATAGAAAGCAAAGCCTAGGTATTATGTTATTTGAGATTTAACTTTAAAATCATGTAGGTGAGAAACGTATGGGACAATGCTATGTTGTTGAATTCATGAGAAGCGCTGTAAAGTCAAAGTTGTTTTTCTGACTTGACTCGTATTTGTGAAAATGCCATAAAAAGAAGCGCAGCTTTTTCTATCTAACCAATGCCTAAAATTACTACAAGTATGTAGATTAATAAATAAACCATAAATTTGCAATCATATCAATGGACTGTTTTGACATGAAGCTATATAAAGTGAGTGGTAACATTATGAAAATAGCTCCTTCTAAAAATAGATGCACTCACATGTCTGTGTTCATTCGGTTGGAAGAAGGGAGTAGTTCATATACCGACTATAAAGGAGCAATGTCTGTAATTTTATGCATTTTAGTGTTATGCATGAATAGTTATGGTAATGTTTTATTTGCAACAAAGAAATTAGGGCGAACAGTATGATCTGAACACATATGTGCATTTGCCCTCATGTACATGGTACAGGGGTTGTTTCAAACGCTTTTAGAAATCTTCCAAAGTGCCATTATTGTGAACGTTTTTTATAAAGTATTTTTAAAAAATTTATTATGGGTAGTTGATTAAGCATTTTTACTAACTTGCATTTATAATAATGTAATCTGGTTACCCAGTTAAAATTTATTACAATGTAGTTTCTATTATTCTGTTTTCAAGTCATATGGCCAAAATAACTCTGAAAATTTTCTACTTGAAAATAAAGTATTCCTTAAATCCAATGCTACATGCAAATATGAATACTGGGAAATAAAGGGTATAATTCAAATAAGAGAACACATACACACACACACACACATATATATATATTGCGTTTCTTGCTTCGCATCCACTTCTCCCTGTTGAGCTCTCACTTCTCCATGTTCTGTCCAAAAGGTGTAGTCACTTCTTCCTAAACTTCAAGTCTAGCTTGACCCCTGGAAGTAGTATTATTTGAACAGAATGCTCTGGTGACAATAGCTGCTTTTCAAACCATAAGCACTGTAGTATTTTATTTTCTTCAATCTGCTGAATTCTATAGGTGTTATGTGTCAGTACTGTTGATGGAAACCTTGCATGCACACAAAAGGTAGACTGTGGTGTAGTTGAGAAGCAGCAGCATGTGTTCATGGTACAACTCACATATGTTATGCAGGGTTCTCAATAGATTTCCAAACGGAAGAGTCAGTTGACCCTTGACCCCAAAATCTCAGGAGTCAAAATGAAAATCTTGAGAGTCGATTCTTTTGGACAGTCATCAGCCCATAGCTGTGATTCCTTGTTATTGATGGAAACAAATGATGTTTAAGATTTATTGTCTTGTGCTGAATAACTGAGAAATACCTGTACAACATTTTGTAAGAAATATACAATCTCATTTTTGTAAAAGTGTTTCTCTTTCTAACAATATGTTATTTTGTGTATTATTAACTGCTCGAATCGTTTTATATGCAAAAATATACCCATACAGCTATCTTTCTGTTTCTTAGGAGTCTCAAGATCAGAAAATTCATCACCACCAGGTCATTTCCACTATGATTTTAAAGTTCAGATGTATCTACTGCATGTTATGTCTGTTCAATTTTTTTCTGAATGATCCATTAATTAAAATGTTCGAGCAAATTAATCGCCAATAAAACACAATCCCAAGCTGAAAACTGGAAGCCATATACACTTCTCCCTCGATAACTCGCGCACATCAGGGTCCAAAAATACAGACCGCACTATAGGCGAGGGCGCGAGTTACCGAGGAACCTCCAAAAAACCCACTAGACATCCAGAAAACCGCGGGGTTGGGGGGAGGGACTTGGCTGTTTAATGGCTGAATCCACGTTTTATAATTGAGTCAAGAAAAATCGTCAATAAAGCACTTTTTCTGATGAAGTTGTTTGTTATTATCTATATATCACATTTATTTTCAAAATGTCCATTTGTGTATTAAGTCACAGCTTTCTGTTTTGTTGATTAGTCTGGTTCCCAGAGTGGTGTGTAATAGTATTTCACAAAACTAGAAGTCTATTAAGTAGGGAACCAGACTAACTGTTGATACACTACCAAACAAGATTCCTTTTTATCAAAAACACGTAACATTTATTTCGTCAGACAATCGTCTATGTCGAAACTCAATTTTTGTATTTTTCAATTAGTAAAATATTCATGTCGTGATTTCATTGCAAAAGTAATGGTGAAACTTCTTATCATGCTTGAGGATATCTCTGTGCGAATTCAAGAAATCTCTGAAACTCGTTTTTCACACAAAGGTCTGTATCTGTGAAACAAAGCTCATTATTTTACAAGTACTCATTTCGCTTGGTTGCCCTGCTATCTTTAATCACGTTTATGATTGAGTAGGTAATTTTTAAGGTAGTTTAATTAGATATGTACACAACAAAATGTATCACAGTGTTCGACTGATCAAATGAAATGAGTTACCCGACATACAACTGGTGCCGCTGGTTCTTAAGCATGTAGGATTTGTATGCTTTTTGACTTTTTTTTTAATTCCACCTGCTTCATTTGATTCAGAAGACGTAATTACCGTGACAATAGAAAAGGAGGCCCTCTTTTTATTTAGTGCAACAATACAACAGATGCTTCCGCTAGTCCGATATCAAACCATGGTTGGCACATAATT
>JAECUM010022239.1:0-10000 GCA_016617855.1 Megalonaias nervosa | reverse complement strand
ACAACCACTACTAATAATACAAATATTGCAACCACTGTTAAAAATCAAGTATAATATCATCACCAAAAACGCAGATTAACACCACTACTATTACAACTACTGTTTTTGCCGCTTCAGAGACCAAAATACATGTAAACCTAGGAAAGATTTATGATATGGATCTGCTGTTGTCAAATGATTAACATTGTACTATAGTGAATCCGCATGCTTCAAAACAATGTTACCAATATAGTCAGGTCTAGCAGACCTACAAATTATGTTAACTTGCAAATTACAGGGATGTATTTCCTCGGAGATGGTTGTATAAGCCTATTTGGAAAGGAATGTTTTGAAAAGGAATTGAAACAGGCAGGTCATGCATTTCCACAAATTATATTAACTGCCAAATTCTTCCGATGCATTTTCTCGGTAGATGATTGTATAAGCATGTAGAGCTAAAGTGCGTTATGAAAAGGATTCATCACATATAGGTCCTGCAGACCTACACATTATGTCAATAGGGATGTATTTTCTCTTATTCTGTAGTGACAAAGTCATTCTGAAAATAATTTCCAGTCACTGTTCGCTGAATATAAACGTGGCAATTTTTTTCATCAAGAAGCTTTCATCTTGTTTAATTGTAAAATAAGCTAATACACAGCTAATATATTCTCTATGTGTATGGGTTTAATATCAGGATCATTATTAATACAAGTAAACATGTGTATTTGGTCCTGGGTCCAGGTTATTGGAATTTCACTGCAATTTACCTGGCGAACCTGACATCGTCCAGGTTGTATATTATAATTTTAGTGGCAGACTTTGTTAATTATGACTAACATTTTATTTTGAAAACTTTAAGAACTTCTAAACGGTTATTTTCCATTAGGTAATAGCTTTGTTTTGTTTTTTTTTTATAAAGAAAATGCTAATTGTGAACTGAGGTCAAGTAGAGGACTATATAAACCTCTCACTGGAAATATTATTCATTCCTGCTTTAACATCCGGGCAGAATCAAGTTATTATTGTGTACAGTATTTGATTGGAATTATTCAAATTATTTCTTCTCTGTAAACACAAAAGTGTTCTGATAGCATTCTTGGAAATAGAGACTTGAATATATACTGAAATTTCAAATAAGGATTTCTTCTTGGATTGTATAATTGTGATCCAGAAAAAGAGTGGCTCTGCAACATTTAACGAGCCAACACAGGCACATCAAAACTTTCAGCGTTTGACTTATTTTGGATTTCCACTAAAGTTTATTCAGAACGTTTATTATTAGAACTTGTGTCTGTAGTTCTAGGATTAATTCGCAATACCGTTAAGTTCTTTTTTGTTAACATTTTCACTTTGTGTTCTGGGAAATAAATTATTTGTTGAATTATATAAAGATTGTTGCTTTTCCCTCTTTTCTGTTACTTATTTGAAGAACATAGACTCGTAATAATTGCACTTTCAGAAGATGGTATTGTTTAGTCTGGCAGAATTTGTTTTCTCTATTTTAATATCTGGTAAAGGTAGTATACTTTACTCTAATTCAGACTGATTTCTTTGAGCACATGGGAGTAGTGATTTTGGTTAGCTGTGTGCTTAGATCATGTACAATTTCCACTAGCATAATATCCAAAGAAATTTCAGTCACAATACATGAAAGGATCATAGAGGTATGTTTACATTCTCTCCACTGTGCATGTTGCAAATAAAAACGCTTTACACCTATCACTCTCACAGAAGTTCATACTATCTGTAGAGTGTCCCCTTCATCATGTTCTTGCTTCCTTCTTTGTGACGCCATACAATACCGGTGACGCAGTTGGACATGTTTCGTTGTGTTGCCGGCGAAATACTAGCACTCTTTCTCCAACTGGCACTGGAAAGGACATAAACACATTTTTTTATACAATCTGAAATGGTTAATTACAACCCCCACCCAACCCACAACACACTAAAATTCCCTGATGGAAAGAAAAAGAATATGTGCAAATAACGCTAACGCGTAATTACTTACAGAAATGGGATGCTTAAAAAAAGAAACAGTATTAGTATTTCGCCTTCAGCTTTGAAATGAAAACAAATTTTTTAAAAAAATCATTCGGTTTAAATAACTTTAAATGACTGACTACGTTGCTTTTAGTTTTTGTGACGTTAATCAAATTATCCTCAAGTATTAAGAGCCACAGGCTTGAGTAGTTTAAAATGGCCATTATTTGCATGCGGGATTTTTGTCTAGTATGCGATGGAAAAGGCTGAGGATATTCTGATTGTTTGTACGCCATGCCTTTTTGCAAATAAGAGTAGTCATATAGGACAGGACCACTAGGCGCGATATAAGAAAAGAAAACCAATGCACGAACAATTGTATAATTTTGACTAATGGAAACTTCGTCAGGAATGTTTGGATGTAACATGTTATGAGAACTCTACATCGACGTTTTCGAAGGAAGGATTTTTTTTTAGTCTGTGTTGTTAGTTTAGTCTTATGATATTTTAAGGACACGAATGGACTTTTCCTATTGAAGTGATTTTTTAAGTTTCATGTGTGTTTCTGATTTTTTTTAAGGAAAATATACCATAAAAAAGTAAATGTGATATTTTAAAAGTAGGAATAAAATATTCTCTCTCTCTCTCTCTCTCTCTCTCTCTCTCTCTCTCTCTCTCTCTCTCTCTCTCTCTCTCTCTCTCTCTCTCTCTCTCTCTCTCTCTCTCACAACACTTGTCTCCAGACTCGAGTATTTTCCCTTCTAACGTCATTCAATACAGCAACGATGTGTGTGTGTGTGTGTGTGTGTGTGTGTGTGTGTTTTAATATCTGTTTTGAACTGCAACTTTAAACCCTTTACCATTCCCCTTTACCCCATAAACCCTTCTGCCCCATAAACCTATTCCCGTGTTCAACCTATGGACACATTTCACGTTGGAGTTCCTGCATTGTCCCCAAATGCATTTCCCATGTTAAATTCCAATTATGCCCCCAAGAGTCCCTCCCATGTTAAAATTCCCATTATGCCCCCAAGAGTCCCTCCCTTGTTAATTTCCCGTATTGTTCCCAATTGTCTTTCCCATGTTAACCTCCCGTATTGCCCCCAAGACTCTCTCTCATGTTAGTTTACCGTATTGCTCCCAATTGTCTTTCCATCTTCCTCCCCATCCCGTTATTGCCCCCAAGTGTCTTTCCCATGTTAAATTACCATTATGCCCCTAAGAGATTCTCCAACGTTAAATTCCCATGATGCCCCCAAGAGTCTCTCCCATGTTAAATTCCCATTATGCCCCCAAGAGTCTCTCCCATGTTAATTTCCTGTCTTGCTCCCAAGTGTCTTTCCCGTGTTAACCTCCTGTATTGCCCCCATGTGTCTTTCCCATGTTAATTTCCTATATTGGCCCAAAGGTTTTTTTTTTTTTTTTTTTTTTTTTTCCTGCCCCCAATCGTTTCATGATTCATATGAATATTATGACATATTCAAAGTTCCTCCACTTAAACTTTCTCCTTCAGGAAAATTATTATAAAAAATTCGGCTGACCATATTTTTTAAACTCGAAAGCTGAAATGGAATTTGGGTAAGTTTATTATTTTAGATGATTTACATTGTGAAATGTCTCTTCTGTGTCATCATTGCTGCAGCTGGGAACGGAAATCAATGTGTGCACGATGTAGAAGCTTTTGTTCTTCTGTTTCTTAGACCTTTTTGACCGGTTTTGTTTTCGAAAGACATATTGTATAAGATATAATCATATACGATGCAATTTCAATATTCAAAATGCCCAGTTGACGTGTGCTCTTGTAAAGACTGGAAACTGACACATTTTAAAAAAAACTTTGTGCATATTTATGATCTCCATCCACATATGTCTTACGAAAAGCGTCAGTAATTGTGGATAATTTTATGTAATTATATTTTAGGTATTTTTTCGGGTCTAATCAAAATTAAAAATGTTTTGTGTAAACAAACGAAATTAAACAATCATAAGAGATTCGCGTTCTTTTTAATGAAATGAATCTTAATTAGCAATAGGTTTCCAAACCACTTGAAGGGTGAGTATATTCGATTGCCATATCTTGAATCAATGTTCAAGTACATAAATCTATTCCATTTGTTCGACATACAGGATACTGAATCATTAACACGCTATTCTTGACGACAACCAGAAACCGTAGGTTTGTTTTCTTAGGGTATCATATTTTCCAAGACTGAAACATTTAAGAGGATTAATATTAGGTCTTCACTCATACATTATCACATGTGAGCAGTAGATACGCTATTTTATCATAGTATTACCTGTAAATAAAGTAGGCAAATGGCTTTTCATTTGAAAACCCATACAGAAATGAATTTGTTCTGATAGCGATGGACTCTTAGTAGATAAAATCGAATGTATGTTAAAATTTAAGGTCTTCCCAGATACTGAATTAATTGAAAATTTGAGATTCTTCAATGATGCACTCGCTGTTATCAAACCACTGACACTGACTGCGTTTTTGTTCACAGAACTATTTTAAACATAAATCTCGTCACCCAATTATAGCCTGGATCTGGGCCATTAACACATCTACAATTCCAAACATATCCAAAATAATCGGCACAAATTATAGAGAGTTTGTCAGAACACAGATCTCTAAAAGACCTCATTACTTCCGTTGATTGTACATCCTTTTACCGTTACGGTGTACCATGAACACTATAACATTCTGTCTTGAAAAGGAGTCGAATTGAGATCAATGCAACATAATCTGCTGCGATACACAGCGTCGACAGATAATCTGTAAATATTTCCTTTGTTTTCGTGTTTTGCAACAAAAGTTATAATTATATCCTGATGGGCCATCGATAGAATGGCAGTGTAAAATGCACGTTATTTGCATATAGAAACGTTTTTGACAAGGTATTGATTACAGCATTTAAATATCAAGTATTAATTGATGATTTTCACTTTTCCTGTGGTCGTAGTTTAATTTGTCTCATTTTAATCTGCTTAGACAAATGAACCAAGCTAATAGACTAAGCAGTTTTTTTTCCAGTATTGGTAAACATATATACTTTTAAGTATCAATTTTATTTTTGAAGCAAAAATTTGGTAGCAAATTTATCACAACACATTGAATGTTTTCTTAATAAAATTATTAAAATTAAAAAGGAAAATAATTTCTTCTTCGATAAGCTTTGCGTTAATTTTCAAGATTACTCATCTATTCGCCATAATACAGCGTGTCCATGATCAACGATACTGCCAACACACAGCGTGTCCATGATCAACGATACTGCCAACACACAGCGTGTCCATGATCAAGGATATTGTTCAACACAGCGTATGCATGATCATTTGTATTGCTCAATACACCGTGTCCATTATCAAGGACATTACTCAGCAAAGAGTATGCATGGTCAAGGATATTGCCAACACACAGCTTATCCATGATCAAGGATATTGCTCAACACAGCATGTCCACGATCAAGGGTATTGCCAGCAAACATCTTATCACTGATCAAGGATATTGCCAGCACACAGCTTGTCCATGATCAAGGATATTGCTCAACGAGGCATGTTATTGATTAAAGAAATTGCCAGCATACAGCGTCTCCACGATTAAGGATATTGCTAGCACACATCATATATTGCTCAGTTATACATTCGTCATTGCCAGCACACTGCATATGCATGATCAAGCATATTGCCAGCATACGGCATGGCCAAAAAGCATATTGCCGCGCACAGCTTGTTCATGATCAAAGATATGACTCAATACAGAGTTTGTATGATCAAGGATATTGCCAGCACACAGCTTGCCCATGTTCAAGGATATTGCTCAACACGGCGTGTCCTTGATCGAGTATATTATCAACACAAAGCGTGTTCATGATTAAAGATATTGCCAGGACACAGCTTTTTCATGATCAGGGATTTTGACCAACACAGCCTTTGCATGATGAAGGTTATTGCTCAACACAGCCTATCCATGACTGAAGATATTGCCAGCACATAGCGTATGCATGATCAGGGATATTGCCAGCATAGCGCGTGACCATGATCAAGGACATTACTCAACACAGTGTGTCCATGATCAAGTATACGATTCAACAAAAAGTATGCATGATCAAGGATATTGCCAGAACACAGCTTGCCCATGATCAAGGATATTGCCCAACACGGCGTGTCCATTATTAAGGATATTGCCAGCACAAAGCGTGTCCATGATTAAAGATATTGCTGGCAAACACGGTGTCTATGATCATATATATTGCTCAGGTCTATATTCATCAGACAAAACAGGCTAAAGAAAAACAATTTTTATGAAAAACAAACCGATGCATTCAAATGATGACTTTAGTAAAACCTCTGTCGTCATTATTTTTAATTCTTTCTTTGTTTTATTTTTAAATTATGAAATCAGTCTGGGTAAACACAGTTGTATTTATATGAGGAAACAATCTCAAGAAATACGGTATCGTTTGAGACTGTTATAATTTTTGTTAAACGATTTGGTGACGTGTCAAGAACAGTTAATTTATTAAATGTAAATATCACAAAATGAAGCTGGAGTGCATTTATATATTTATCCCATTCAGTAAATGAAAATTTGGCATTTATCTATGCAAAGGCTTGCAATCTCCCAAATATCTTGGAATATCAAAATTCTATCTGTCCATTCTGAGAATGATATTCTTGATACTTAATACGTATGTTTTATTAAGTGTCACTTCGGTATTAAAGACAAAGAATATGGACTAAAACTAACGAAGTTAAATACGAGGAACGCGTTGCTGTTATAAGAAAATCAAACATTCCGTATTTATGATTTTCTCCAGTCTTTTGAAGCTAATGATGTCGATTATTTGTATCCACTACCATCTCTATTACTGTGAGTTGTCATCTCTTTATTTTATACCGTAAGTTAGTAAGTGTGTGTTTGTCTATACATCGGTATTTGTGTGTAGTTGTGTCCACTGTTGTATTTGTATTCAAACACTGAATTCATTCAAATTTTAATTGTGTCCACTGCTATATGTATACTCAAGCACTGAATTCATTCATATTTAATTGTGTCCACTGTTGAATTTTTATGCAAACATTGAATTCATTCATATTTAATTGTGTCCACTGCTGTATTTCTATGTAACCATTAATTCATTCATATTTAATTGTGTCCACTGCTGTGATTCTGTGTAACCATTAAGTCATTCACATTTAATTGTGTTGACTGCTGTATTTCTATGTAACCATTAATTCATTCATATTCAATTTTGTCCAATGCTTTCTATATAATTTTGATTCTTTATCATGCATGTGAAAAGGGTATATAGACATGTAAAATATTATTCGTGTTAATTTAAATACCTGAAAGAGATTTGTAAGAAAACGTTGGAAAAATAGTACATTTTGTTAGATATAATGGAAGGCAAAAATATATGTTTTCTTATAAACACGTGGCAAAACTGATAACACTTTACAGCAGCAATTTTTTTTTAGCCGTATCTAATTCATTTAATTTCCTCATGGAAATGCAAGTGCATTTTGTATTCTGGTTAAGTGAACATGAAGAAACAAATCTACTTAGTACTCAATTTTCTACTGTTAGGATTTTCCTCTTTTTTTCCTTCTTTTTACTAATTCTGTGTCGCGAGAATGTGGAGATGGTCTGGAGATCCGACTTACTGGAGGAGGAATTTTAATCAACGACTTGCACTATTTCTTGGCCAGGCAAAAAGATGCAAAATTCCTTCTCAGACAATAATTTCATTTGACTGCTTTTGAGAACACCACTATGCTAGACTTGTCTGCTAATTTAATGTCTTCTGCATAATTATAGTCCTGGAGTGAGAATAGTAATCCTTCACGACAAAGAGGAACACAGGGAAATTGATAACAACCTCGTTGACTGTAAAACAAAACAATCAATATGGTATATAATAATATAACTAAAGGCGCTTTTAATTAGTTTTCTTCAGCGCATAAACTTTAAATCAGTGCAGAGAAAGAACTAGTGAATGCTAATGACTTTAGATCCAGATTTGTCTATGTAATAGTTTCATGTTTCCTCGAAGACTAGATGTCCAGTAATAATATGGTTCATCACAAACATGCCAAACATATTCTACTCTCATCGCTATATTGGCCTCTCCTCTTATTTCCTCTCATCTCTATATTGTCCTCTCATCGCTATATTGTCCCCTCATCTCTATACTGTCCTTTCAGTTCTATATTGTCCTCTCATCTATATTATTTCATCTTATCTCTATATTGTCCTCTCATCTCTGTATTTCCTCTCATCGCTATATTGTCCTCTCATCTCTATATTGTCCTCTCATCTCTGTATTTTCTCTCATCGCTATATTGTATCCCATCTCTGTATTTCCTCTCATCGCTATATTATCCTCTCATCTCTATATTGTTTTCTCATCTCTATATTTCCTCTCATTGCTATATTGTCTTCTCATCTCTATATTTCATCTCATCTCTATATTCTCCTCTCATCTCTGTATTCTCCTCTCATATTTATATTATCCTCTCATCTCTATTTTCTCCTCTCATCTCTATATATTCCTCTGCACAATAATTGCTGCCCATCTTGTCTTCTTTACTCATATTAACAAAATACACCTTGCACTGTTTTTACACTTCATTTCTTTTATGATTTGGTTGAATACGATTGAGTAAGTCTATATTATATACACTTTTAAAAACGTTTCTAAATGCACTCAGACATATTTCTAAAACTATTTATGCCCTTCCGTGTAAATGAAGAGTACTGAATGCTTTTATATTAACGTTACTGAACTTTAATCATGCATAAGACGCATGTTGCTTCTTTGAGCCAACTTGTCACAGGAAACTACTCAAAATAGCTCTTTGCTGTCAAAAATGAACGTAAAAAAGAGGGGTTGGTGATAGTATTGGTTCAGTGTAAAAGTCACCAGTTGTATAAGGAATTAACCTGAATATCTCAGTCAAAATCTTACAAGCGTGCTTTCTACAAAAATCAATAGTTTTATTTATATCTTTAATGCAAAATTATTTTAATTTTTCTGCAATTGGTCATATTCAGATCAAAGTTCACCAAAACAACTGTCCAGTGAAACCTTAGGAGAATAGACGACTTCAGAGATCCAGTTCAGGTTTTGACAAAATATCCTTCGAACGATTGTACCCATAGTTAGGTAAGTTGTCCTCTCCACTTATTATCAGTAGTTAAGTCAACAGACGCAGAATCATGTGTAATGACAATCTCATTATAGACATTAACGTTTTAATCATGTGTAATGACAATCTCATTATAGACATTAACGTTTTAATCATGTGTAATGACAATCTCATTATAGACATTTACGTTTTAATCATGTGTAATGACAATCTCATTATAGACATTTACGTTTAAAAAAATAACCTGCTTAAGGAAAATTAAGTAAATTTGCCTAAGCGTGTTTCATGTATCAATTGTGAGACTGCTAACATTTGTTTGGATCTCACTTACTTTACATGCCTAAGCGTGTTTCATGTATCATTTGTGAGACTGCTAACATTTGTTTGGATCTCACTTACTTTACATGCCTAAGCGTGTTTCATGTATCATTTGTGAGACTGCTAACATTTGTTTGGATCTCACTTACTTTACATGCCTAAGCGTGTTTCATGTATCATTTGTGAGACTGCTGACATTTGTTTGGATCTCACTTCTTTACATGCCTAAGCGTGTTTCATGTATCATTTGTGAGACTAGTAACATTTGTTTGGATCTCACTTACTTTACATGTCTAAGCGTGTTTCATGTATCATTTGTGAGACTGCTAACAGTTGTTTGGATCTCACTTACTTTACATGTCTAAGCGTGTTTCATGTATCATTTGTGAGACTGCTGACATTTGTTTGGATCTCACTTACTTTACATGCCTAAGCGTGTTTCACGTATCATTTGCGAGACTGCTGACATTTGTTTGGATCTCACTTACTTTACATGCCTAAGCGTGTTTCATGTATCATTTGTGAGACTGCTAACATTTGTTTGGATCTCACTTACTTTACATGC